>RJWM01034178.1:0-19936 GCA_004363535.1 Dasyprocta punctata
AGGCACATGAAGGAGGTGTGTAGTACAACCTGGACAGACTTGTGCTCACAAGACTCCAGTCTCTTCTTACTGTTATCTGAAAAACTTTCTCTCTTGGAACCCATTAAGCATTCAGTGCCCCATTGAGCAGCATGGCCTTCCCCCTAGACAAAATAAGGACCTGTGGAAATATTCCAATTTACAAAGATTGCTCATGGGAAGTTTTGGTATTTAGCTTTGTTTTGAGAATTCTAATTTGGAAATTTTCATTATTTGTAATTGGCAAATATTTTATTTCTAGGGTATCTGTTTGAAGACCATATTATTTTTTTTATTTAAGTGAAGAAAAAAAAGACATATATAACAAAAACAACAAACAAAAGAGACAAACAAATGACTAGAGTAAATGCACAACAGTAACATTGCAGGTTTACAAAGCAGGATGATAGAAACTTGACAATGGTTGCAATATTGTGTATCATTATCTTTAAAATGGTTACTTACATTAACAGATATAGACATGTAAAATTGACCTAATCATATAAGCATTAATTATTCTTTCTCAATAAGTAAGCATTCAGTATATATGATCTAAAGACCATATTATACGCATATAATTTCACTTTATTGCCTGAACAGACAGTATACAACTCTGTTGCTGAAAAACAGCTTCAGTTATTATACTGGGAACCTTGTATTGATTGAAGAGAAGGGAGAGAATTTTAAAGATTTTGACTTCTATGTGATATTGAGGGGAATTATTGTTATGTGAAAGTGTAGAACTGAGAGTCATTTTAACAGTGGGAGAGCCATGATCCCTTCTCTGCCGGTCTTGGGATGTTAAATTTCTCTTGTCTATTCAGAAACAATGCATCTTTGATGTTCTTCTCCTTTTCTGTCCCTCCTTCTTCCCCTTTCCACCCCTGCTTTTCAGACAGGGCCTTTCTATGTAGTCCAGTTGTCTTTAAACTTACTGTGTAGTCCAAGCTGGTCTCAAACTTGCAACCCTGATTCAGCCTCCCTAATGCTGGGATTACCAGCATACATCATCACATCTAGCATTATCTTTCTTGTTTATCTTCAAGGGTCTTTCCTCTTCTGGAAAATGAAAGACTGAAAGCAGAAAAAAAGACTATCTTTTTTCTGCCATGTGCTACAGACTGTAGGAGTTATGTTTTGTTTTTATAAAAGAACATAGATGTTGGTTGTTCCAGCACTCCAGAAGCCTGAGGCAGGAGGATGACAAGTTTGAGCCCATTCTAGGCAATTTAGGAACCTATGAAGACCTTGTCTCAAAATAACAAAATTCATAAAAGGTCAGGGATAAGCTAAGTGTGGAGGCCCTCGCTTCAATCCTCAATATAAAAAAATCAGGTTTGTTAATTAAGCAGATAAATACCATGAGATAGTTGAGACCAGAAAACTGGAAACCTGAGAATTATCCAATGTGTCCTGATGAACAAATTGATAAATATTTAGGAAGAGGCATTCATGTAGAAAAATCCTATCATAAAATATTCTGCTTTGTTCACAATGACCATCCATACTATCACACATAATAAGATCAAATAAAACACAACAGAATAAAACCAATCAAAACAGAAGTATAAAAGCATTATAGGGCTTCAAAACAAGATGATAGGAAACCAACAATGGCTACCATAATGTCTCATTTTCTTCAAAACAGCTGTTCATACCCTCACACATAATAAAATCCAATAAAACAAAACAGAATAAAACCAATTGAACAAAAGAAGGCAAGCATTCTAAGACTTCAAAACAAGATAATAAGAAACCCAGGATGGTTATCATAATACATCCCTATATCTTCAAAATAGCTGCCCATACCATCAGACACAGTAAAATCTAGCAAAACAAGACAGAAGAAAACCAAACCTAACAAAATTATGAAAATGATACAAGAGTTCAAGACAAAACAATAAGAAATTAACAGTGGCTACCACCTTACCCTGCTAGGTGTTTCCTCCCCAATCACTTTCATAGTCTCTATTTTGTTTTTGGATCCCACTAACTCCTGCTTTTTTTTTTTTTCGGCACCAGGGATTGAACTCACAACCTTGCACCTGCCAGACAGGTGCTTAAGCCACTGAGCCAAATTCCCAGGCCTGATTTTTTGAGGCAGGGTCGCACTATGTAGCTCAGGCCGGCCTTGTGCTCGCGTTGTAGCCCAAGCCGGCCTCAAACTCACAACGCTCCTCCTACCTCAGCCAACCGAGTGCTGGGATTAAAGGCATGTGCCACCATGCCCGGCTTCCTTCTGCTTTTTATGCTAGGGTTTACTCATATGAGCTCAAGCCATTTCACCCATGAACATGATCTCCACTTGCATCCATTTACCTACAAAAGTCTCGAGATTATTCTACTCTGTAGCTGGGTAGCTTTCTATTGTATGAAAATACCATATCTTTCTTATCCATTCTGTGGTTGATGGGCAAGTTACCCTTGCTTTTTTCTGGTCACCTGTTGCATGGAACAATTGTTTTTTTCTCCTTGATTTTCAGTCTATGAATTTCTTTTTGAGTTAAATGTGTCTCTTGTATACAGTATATAGATGGATCTTGTTTCTTGATCCACTCTCTCCGTGTTTCTTTTTATTGGTGAATTGAGGCCACCTACATTAATGGTTACAACCAGCATACATTGGTTCGTCTCTGCCATGCTCTCTTTCTGCTGTTGGCCCTCCACTTTTTCCTTTCATTCAATTGCCTGTCCTGTTAGGTGATCCTCCTCTGCTGCTGTTCCTGGAACCATGGTCATCTTTATCTCTCTCTAGAATAATCTTCAGCACTCTCTGTAGGATTGGTTTGATGGTCATGAATTCCTTCGGTTGTTCTTTATCATGGAAGTATCTTATTTTTCCATCAGTTTTGAAAGATAGTTTTGCAAGGTACATCAATCTGGGTTGGAAGTTGCTCTCTTTCAGGACTTGAAATACTTCACTCCAAACTCTTATTATGTGTGATAGTATGGATGGCTATTTTGAAGAAAACGAGACATAGTAACCATTGTTCATTTCCTGCTGTCTTGTTTTGAAGTCCTGTAATACTTTCATTCTTTTGTTTTGATTGATTTTACACTATTTTGTTCTGTTTGATTTTATTGTGTATGAAGGTATGAACAACTATTTTGAAGAAAACAAGAGACATTATGATAGCCACTATTGATGTCCTATTGTCTTGTTTTGAAGTCCTGTGTTGCTTGCATTGTTCTGTTCTGATTTTGCTTTGTTCTGTTTTGTTTTATTCTCTTTAAAATATATATATATATATATATATATATATATATATATACATATATATACACATAAAATATTCTGGAGATATTTTTATTTAAAATGACATAAGCTTTCTATGGAGATGACTCTTATATAGAAAAATCTGTGACCATGATATGAATAACAGGAATACATTAACTTGTTTTGCAATATTTTTCTATCCAATTTTTTAAAAAGTGTGTATGTGTATGTGAGTGTTTGTGTGTGTGTGAAAAATATGAGATGGTAAGGCAAGGACTGAGGAAACAGGACTGGCAAAGCAGAACTCAATTAGCTTTTGGTTATTGAGTGCAACCACAGATTTACCATAAAGAAAAGTCAATTGGAGAGACCTACCACAAAAAGTGTTTAATACCCAGTGAATTGATGCTCATTGTAAAGTGATAAGAGAAAAAACCTTAAACTTTCAACATGCTGTATCTACAACTCTGCCAGAGGCTCCATGGATTAAGCCAGGTCTACTGGCTGGAAGAGCCTAGTTCAGCCCAGAGCCTATAGCAGAGTAGAAATAAGATCTTACAACATATGTCAGAACAGACACAGTGACGTATGTATCTATACTATCACTTGTATTTCCTATACCTTGATGTCAATCATGTTGACTGCACATATAAAAAGAAAATGAGTGCCTTTTTTAAAAGTGTATGGAAAAGAATTTTTATAGGTTGTACAAAATCTCATGATGGAAAAAGTTCAAGACACCCTACGTTAAGCAAAGGCAAGCACGTTACTTTAAGAACTTTCCAATCTGTTAACATGTGTTACCAGACTGTGAGAGGACAAGGAATGAAATACACTTCCTCATATTTAGTTGTCTACAGAAATAATAGCAAAGTTAAAGGGAAAATGACTAGTTCTACAGAGTTTAGTAACTCATCTTCCATTTTCTTTAAAATAAAAAGTGTTCTTCCTTTCTCCTGGAAAGCAGTACAGGTTGATTTGGCTAAGGCATATTTAGATTGTTGGGCACAGGATGATTTGAGGCTCTTGGTTACTCTACTGTTTCTTTAAGAAGCTCCATTCTAAATCTTATCAAAAATTTAAAAAGTAATCAAATGTCATATTAATAAAATGTTTTTGCCATTAACACATTTTAAGGAATGTGTTAACTTTTCTGACAGCAACAAGATAACATTTAAAACTACAGTAGTGCAATGCAAAATTTAAAAAAGGAAAGGGTCAATTGTAAAGAGAAGTAGCCAGGACTGCAGGGGAAAAAAAGAGTCAAGGACACATTACTGACTATGTACATTAAAATAGCATTTTAGGGAAAACAGTTCTGTTCCGATCACTGCTGCCCAAATCCAGGGCCATCAGCTGCACAGACTGTTCTGTGAATGGTATCGCCAAGGTCTGTGCTGCATGGTTCAGAAACAAATCTGTCCTGTTTGGCAGGTAGGCACATCTGTGGAACCTGTCCAAACAGGAGACCATTAATCAGAGCATCCTCAGCTCTGATGTCAGGATCCCCGAGCAATCTCCTGATTATAATGTGACTTCCTGCAGTGAAAGACTATGATAGTCAAAAGAGTGAATGTCTGCTACACTTGACAGTTATTTCTCTCATTGTAAATGAAATCAACACTCTGGTATTATCCATCATTCCATTGTGGGCCTTTTTATAGTGAATAAACATTGCCTAGTTTGATGTAGTCAAAGAGACAGACAAACCAAATTCTGGGTTTAAACGTAAAAAGATCAGACCCTGGACTGATATGATTTTGAAAATATGGTATGATTTTATGGAACTTCTGAAGGACAGCTGGTATACCTCCCTGGCAATGCAGTGGATCAAACACCTTTAAAATTTAACCTAAAATAGAATGAGATCATGAGTAATAAAGAATTCAGTATTTTCAAGAAGAATCTGAGAAATAAAGACAGCTGGAAAGAAAAATTACTATTAGTGATAAGCAAGTTTATATACTTATAATTGAATCACTTCACTTAAATCTTTAAACTTTGTAAGTTTGTATTACTTCAAATTTAGTGAAGAAAATGGATACTTCATGAGATTTCTGTTCTTTATAATGCTAAACGACTGAAAAGAGCTAGAATTAGATCGCAGAATTACTGGTTGTGTGTTGCATGCTATAATGTTTATTGACCAACTTGTCTAGCACTGGGACATAACACTTAACATTCACAAATTAGAGGAGAAGAGGTTTAGTTTGGCTCACAGTTTCAGGGGATTCAGTTCATGGTAACCTTGGTTCCAGGCAGGAACATCATGGCAAAATGTCACAGTGGAGCAAAGCTTCTTAGTTCTAGACAGTCAAGAAGTAGAGCCAGAGAACAGTGCCAGTGAGGAAAGAGCCAGGGATCAGAAACTGTACCCAAGGTCACACCTCTCTGAGCACATGTCCCAGGCATGCCCAGAAGTGTGCCTTACTAATCCTCTTGAGGGTTCTTAAGCCAACCAAACTGAAAGTATAGTTTAAATGTCACATAATGCTACTGAATTATATAAATAAAGTGACTGAAAGAACCTGTCAGTCATGTCAGAGGAGAGAATGGAGTAATGATCTGAAGAGAGAGAACTGCAGAATACTCACAAAGCTGGCTGTAAAGGACATTGAAACAACTACTGAGGAATTCAGACTACTAATGAATGACGACAAATGTTAAATACTGAAAAGAAGCCAAATTCTTTTTCTGTCAAGTAGTCAAGAAGTGTGCAGTGACTAATTTATTTAGTGTATATCAATTACAGTTTAAATTCAGTTGTTTGTATACTTAACCACACCTATGGCCATATTTATGCTACGATAAGTGATATTTGTAAATAATTGGAGATATGTCCATGTAAGATAGCAGAAAGAGATTTGTGGTTAAATGAACTTGGAAAAATGCATTTTTCACTTCAAAAAGAACTGATTCACCAAAAAAAATAATTTTTAGTAACTGATTCAGCAGGTACAAATGAAAAAGAGTCAGGAAATTGCATCCATTACCACAGTGCATGACTAGTCAGGCATGTGTCAGTTTTAAAGAAAACGTGGGGGACTTTCAGTGTCAGAGGATCATCAATAAAGGATGCCACACCAGCTGAGTCTGTGATGCCATGGAATAATCAGAAACTTGGCAAGAATGTGTGCATGCCAAGCACACGGGGTGTGCTATTGACTAAAAATGCTACTGTGATAGTTTTAATTAGAGATGTGTCAAGTAATTCAGTGCTAACAGTGCTATGGATGACCCAGCATTGGTTACAGTTTTAAAAATTCTTTGGACATTTACTCCATGTAGGAGAGTCTGTTGGCAACATTTTTGTGAGCTGAAAATAATACATGCTATGTCTAGTGGTCATTAAGTCATGTCCTATTGTGTTAATGCCATGACTAACTGGAAAAACAGATGTAGCAATTAGAAACTAAAAGTGATACCCATTTATTTTTGGCTAAAGAATTGCAACACATAGAAGCATTTTCTTCTTCCTTAGCCAAGAGATGGCACATACACAGTCACTATTATTTTCCTGCTGTTTATGAATAGTTCATGAGTCATGACCAACATTCAGCCACCTGCATATTTCTATTTTAAAACCATTTAAAAATATGCTTATGTCCATGTGCTAAAACTTCTCTGAACTCTTGAAAAAAATCTAATATGTGTGCTGCCATGTTTCTTATTTTGGGAGATTTTTATAATCCAATTTGGCTAGAAAGCAAAGACCTGTTAAAATAAAATCATAGCTTCAAATGAGTCTTGTACTCAAAGTGAAACTTGCACATAAGGAGATAGTGAAGACTGGTATGTCCCAAGTCAATCTTATACCTACTGTAAAACCAAACTGGATATGCTTTTATTTGATAATTTATTCATCAAGTTTGCACTCATTTCACACAAATCCAATTTGAAGAAGACCAAAAATATCATGTTTACTCTTCTTCAGCTTGTCCTGGATTTACAGATTTCTTCAATTTAAATATGCTTAAGTATCTGCTTTTTGAAAAGATTTTTGAGAACTTTTCAAGACTTTTTAAATACAAGAAACAATGTCTACTGTCAAAAAACTTACAATCTAGTAAGAGAAAAAGGTCTATCCTTCAAAACAAAGTGTTTTAGATATTATATGAAATATAATTCAAATTGCTAAGTAAGAACATGGCAATAAAATTGTAAATAAACACAATCTTTATAAAATCTCAGGTTTTTTTTTGGAATAAATTGGCAATGAGATGTTAAAATTTATATTAAAATGAACTTAGAAGAACATTTAAGGAACTTAGCCAAGATTTTCTTTATGTTCTAAATTTATTTTATCAGTACATACATATATAACATTCATCATAGGGAATTTGTACCTGTACATGGTATCTTGATTCTTCTTTTTTTCCCATTTCCCTTCCCTACCTTCAACCCCTTTTCCTCTCCTTATTTACAAAAGACTTGTTTACATTTTTTGCTTCTATTCTCTTTTTTATTTGTCCCTTCCTTCCTTTCCCTCTCCCTGCTCCCTTGTTCCCCTTACCATTTGAACATTTTCTTCCCATGTCCCAATACCATTTATACATTTTGGTCCTTATTTACACTTTCAGATTCCCACACCAGAGAAACAGTACAGTATTAAAAATGAGTATCCAATTTATTTCACTTGAAAGTATGGTCTCAAGATGTATCCATTTACCTAGAATGTCTCAAGTTTATCCTTATTTATGGCAGAGTAATACTCTATTGCATTAAAAATATGATCTTTATCCGTTCATCAGTTAATGGGCAATTGAGCTCTTTATAAGAATAAGCTATTGCAAATTGTTTTGCTATAAAATGGGTGTGCATATATGAGTGTGGCATGATGCTTTTAATTCTTTTGGGAAGATACCAAGGAAGGGAATACCTGAAACAAATGGAACCTCCAGTTTTAGTTTTTTGAGGAATCTTGACACTGATTTCTACAGCAATTCCACCAGTCTACAATTCCACCAACAGTGGAGAAGGGTTCCTTTTTCCCCACAACCCCATTAGTATTTGTTATTGGTTGATTTCTTGGTAATAGCCATTCTTTCTGAAATGAAAAGGAACCACACTGTTGTATTAATTTGCATCTCTCCAAAAACCAGTTATGCTGAACATTTTTTCACATATTTATTTTCCATTTCTACTTCTTCATCTAAAAAATGTCTATTCATTTCAGATGACCATTTATGGATTGGGTCTTAAATTTAGGGGGTCTGATTATTTTGAGTTCTTTATAAATTCTAGGTAGTAGTCCTTTGAGGAACAGCTGGCAAAATTTTTTCCTCTTTATGGGTTGTCTCTTCAATCTACTGGTGGTTGCTTTTGCTGTGCAAAAGCTTTCTAATATGATGAGATTACAGTTGCTGATTCTTTATGATATTTCCTGGGTGATTGGGGTTTTGTTCATAAAGTCTTTGCCTACACCAAGGTCTTCAAGAATTCTACATATTCTATCTTTCAGTAGACTATGTGTTTTAATATTTAAATCATTGGTTCATTTTGATTTTAGTTTTGTGCACAGTGAGAGATATGGGCATATTTTGATCTTGAGCATGTGGAAAGCCATTTTTTTCCAGCACCATTTATTAAAGAGGTCATCTTTTTTCTAGTGAAGGTATGTGGTTCTTTTGACAAAGATAAGGTGCCTGAATGTGTCTGGAGTTGTTTCTATATCCTCTAATCTATTTCATTAATCTTTGGGTCTGTTTCCTTGCCAGTATCATTCTGTTTCTATTTTTATTTGCTTGTGTGTTTGTTTTTAATCATATTAACTATGTACTATAATTTCACCTCAGAGACAGTGATGCCCCCTGCCTTGTCCTTTTGCCGAGAATAACTTTTGCTATTCTAGCTCTCTTCTGATTCCAAATGAGTTTTAGCAGTGTTATCTTTAATTCTGTAAAATATGCTATTGATATTTTGATTGGGATTGCATTAAAACTGTATAACAATTTTGGGAGTAAGGCCATTTTCAGTATATTGGTTCTTTCTCCCCAAGATTAAGGGATATCCTTCCAGTTTCTGATACCTTCTTTGTTTTCCTTTTCCAGAGTACTGAAGATTACAATGTATAGCTCTTTTACTTCCTTTTTAACATTGATTCCCAGGTATTTCATTTTTTGTATGCTATTGTGAAAGATGTTGTTTCCCTAATCCTGTCTCAATGAGTTTGCCATCTGTGTACAGGAATGCTATTCACTTCGGAGTGCTGACTCTGTATCTAGCTGTGTAACAGAATTTGGCTATTAAATCTAGAATTCTTTTGGTGGAGTTTTGGAGATAGTCTATGTAGAGTTCCATGTGATCTACAAACAATGACAATTTAATTTTTACTTTCCTATCTGTATTTCATATTAGTCCTGGTTAACGTTTCCAGATCTGTATTGGATAATAGTGGTGATAGTGAACATCTTTGTCTTGTTCCTGATCTTAGAATGAAATCTTTCATATTTTGTCCATTTATTATCATATTGCCAATTGAGTTGTCATAGTTTTTTTCAGATTTAGGCCATCTATTCCAATTTTCTGTATGAATTTTATCATGAATATCACTTTTTCTGCCTCTGTTGAGATGATCATGCTAATTTTTTCTTGGCTCTGTTAATATGATGTATTATACTTATTGATTTGCATATGTTGAACCATCTCTGCGTTCCTGGGATAAATTCTACTTGGTCATGGTGTACAATCTTCTTGATGATTTGTTGCAGTCTGTTTGCCAGTATCTTGTTGAGGATTTTTGCATCAATGTTCATTAGAAAATTTGATCTGTAATACTCTTTCTTAGTTGGGTCCTTCTTTGGTTTTTGTATCAGGGTAATGCTTACTTGCAGGAATGAGTTTGGAAGTATTACTCCCCTTTCAATTTCATTAAAGAGTTTGAGAAGTAGTGATGTAAGGTCTTCTCTAAATTTCTTGTAGAATTTAGAAATGAATCTGTCTGGACTTGGGCTTTTCTTTGTGGTAGGATTTAAGAACAATTTCATTGACTGATATTGGTTTATTTAGAATTTTTATGTCTTCTGGATTCACCTTTGGTAATTCACAAGTGTCTAGGAATCTGTCCACTTATTCTGTGTTTTCCATTTTATTGGAATACAGGTTCTTGCAGTAAGTTTTTGATGATTTTCTGAATTTGTGCAGGATCTGTTGTGTTTTCACCCTTTTCATTCCTACAAGCCTGAAGCCTTTTCATTCCTTTTTCTTTTTCTTTTTTCTTTTTTTAAGGTTGGTTAAGGGTTAGTCAATTTTATTTAATTTATCAAAAAACCAATTCTTCAATTAATTGATCCTTTGTATTGTTTTCTTAATTTCAATTGTGTTGATTACTTTCCTGATCTTTATAATTTCCTCCCTTGTAGGAACTTTGAGTTTGATATGTTCTTCTATTTTTAGGCTGAGGTTTCTTTCTTTCTTTTTTTTTTTTTTTTTGGCACAGGGGATTGAACTCACAACCTCGTGCCTGTTATACAGGTGCTTAAGTCACTGAGCCAAACTCACGGCCCTAGGCTGAGGTTTAGCATTAGGTTGTTAACTGAACTCACTCTGTTTTTCTGATATAGGAATTCACCACTGTAAGTTTCCCTTTTAGGACTGCTTTTATTATATCCTGTAAATTCTGGTATATTGTGTTGGTATTATCATTTAATTATATAAACTGTATAATTTCTCTTTAATTTATTTTTTGTTTTGAAAATAAAACAAAAGATAGAAATGATACAGAATTCCAAAAAGTAATAGGTAATTAACACAGTTAATATATTACATATAGTTATCTTAGATGAAGTTGTTCAGGTTACAAGATTTAGGAATAAAAAAATGATCAAACAATCAAATAATGAGAGCACAAACTGTTCTTGAATTTACAGAGAATAGTAGCATAGGTTATCTATCTCGTATATATGTTTACATATATATACATATGTATATATATGTATACACACATATATGTATATCTATATATACATATAATCTTTTCCCTTCTTCCTTTGCTCCTTTCCCCTATTCAAGTTGTTCTTTCCTTTTGAGCACTCTCTTTCTCTTTCATTTTCACAAAATCTATTGTACATTTTGGATCTTATTACTCTTTCAGGTTTTTTTTTTACTCTAGGGAGACAGTATGATATTTACACAAGTGAGTTGATTTATTTCACTTACAAGTTTGGTCTCAAATTGCATTCATTTACCCATAAAAGCCTCAAGTTTATCCTTGCTTATAGCTGAGTAATACTCCATTGTGTAAAAATACCACATCTTTTTTATTCATTCCATGGGGATGGGCATTTGAGTTGTTTCCAAGATATAGCTATTACAAATTCTGCTGCTAGATACATGGGTGCACATATATCACTGTGGCATGATGTTTACAATTCTTCTGAGAAAATACCCAGAAGGGGAATAGCTGGATGGAATGGTACCTCTTACCCTAGTTTTCTGAGGAATCTCCACACTGATTTCCACAGTGGTTGTACCAATCTACATTTCCACCAACAGTGAAGAAGAGTTCGTTTTTCCCCACAGCCCTGCTAACATTTGTTACTGGTTAATTTCTTGATGGCAACTATTCCTTCTGGAGTGAGATGAAATCTCAATGTTGTTTTAATTTGCATTTCTAGGGTGACCAGTGATGTTGCACATTTCTTCGTGTATTTATTTCCCATTTGTAGTTATTCATCTGAGAAATGTGAGTTCAACTCAGATGCCCATTTTTGGATTGGGTCTTTGAATTTGGGGGGGCCTGATGTTTTTCAGTTGTTTATATGTTCTAGACATGTATGAGGGACAGTTGGCTAAAGTTTTTTTTCCCATTCCGTGGGTTTTCTTTTCATTGTGCTGGTGATTTCTTTCATTTTCTTTTTCTAGTAATTATTTTATCTTCTTTTTAAATTTTATGTTAAACAATACAAGACAAAACAAAATGAAACAGAATAGAGTCAATCAAAACAAAACATGCTGCTGATTTCTTTTGAAGTGCAAAACCTTTTTAATAAGATCAGATCACAGTCATTGATTCTTTGAAGTACTTCCCACGTGGTTTGCATTTTGTTCATGAATTCTCTGCCTATCCCAGGACTTCAAGATTTCTACCTCTTGCCTTCCAGTAGATTTAGTGTTTCTCTTTTGATATTTATATCTCTGATCCATTTTGACTTTAGTTTAGTGCATGGTGATAGGCATGGGTCTAGTTTTAGTCTTAGGCATGTGGAAAGCCAATTTTTCCAGCACCTTTTATTAAAGAGGCTATCTTTCTTCCAGTGAACATGTTTGGGCCCTTTGTTAAAGATAAGGTGGCTGAATATCTTTGTAGTTGTGTCTGCATCTTCTAATCTGTTCCATTAATGCTCAGGCCTGTTTTTATGCCAGTACCATGCTGATTTTATCACAGTAGCTTTGTAGTATAATTTCAAGTCAGAGATTGTAATCCTGCCTTACCTTTGATGCCCAGGATTGCCTTTGCTATTCTGAGTCTCTTCTGTTTCCAAATGAATTTTAGAAATGCTTTCTCTAGATTTGTGAGGTATGTTAATGATAGTTTGATCAGGATTGCATTAAATTTGTATAACAGTTTTGGGAGTATGACCATTTTCACTGTGTTCGTTCTTCCTACTCATGAGCAAGGGACATGTTTCCATTTTCTGATATCCCCTTCAATCTCCTTTTTAGAGTATTATAGTTTTCAATATATAAACCTTTTCTATCCTTTGTTAGATTGATTTCTAAGTATTTCATTTTTTGGATGGTATTGTGAAAGGTGTTATTTCCATAATTTCTCTTTCAGTGAGTTTGTTTTTTATGTACAGGAATGCTATTGATTTTTGAATATTGACTTTCTATCTTGCTATGCTGATGAATTTTCTTTTTAACTCTAGTAGTCTTTTGATGCAGTTTTTGGGATCTTCTTTGTAGAGTATCATCTTATCAGCAAACAATGATAATTTAACTTCTTCCTTTCCTATCCTTATTCTTTTTATTTCTCTCTCTTGCCTAATTGCTCTGGCTAATGTTTCCAGAACTATATTGAATAGGAGTGGTGATGGTGGACATTCTTGTCTTGTTCTTGATTTTAGAGTGAGAGCTTTCAGTTATGTCCATTTAGTATGAGGTTGGCTATTGGTTTGTCATAGATGGCTTTTATCAGGTTGAGGTAAAGACCATCTATTCTGATTCTCTGTAGGGTTTTTATCATGAACAAGGAATGGACTTTAGCAAAAGCTTTTTCTGCATCTACTGAGATGATTATGTGATTTTTGTCTTTGGCTCTGTTGATGTGCTGTATTACATTTTTGATTTTCATATGTTGAACCATTTCTGGGATGAATCCTACTTGATCATGGAGTATAATCTTCCTGATGTTTGTTGCATTCTGTTTACTAGTATTTTATTGAGAATTTTTTCATCAGTGTTCATTAGAAAAATTGGTCAATAGTTCTCCTTTTTGGCTGGGTCTTTCTCTGGTTTTGGTAACAGAGTAGTACTTGTCTTCAGGAATGAGTTAGGGAGAACTGCTTACCATTCAATCTCATTAAAGCATTAGAGGATTATTTGTCTCAAATCTACTCTAAATTTCTAGCAGAATTTAGCTGTCAATCCATCAGGACCTGGGCTCTTCTTTGTTGATAAGTTTTTAATTACATTTTCAATTTCAGTAACTGATACTGAGTTATTCAAAATTTTTATATCTTCTTGGTTTGGCTCTGGTAATTCATACTTTTCTAGGAATCTGTCCATTTCCTTTGTGCTTTTCAACTTACACAAGTAAAGATTTTCAAATTAGGAGTTGATGATCTTCTGAATTTCCAACGGATCTGTAGTAATTCACCATTTTCATTCTTCGCTGCATGAATTTTCATTTTTTGTTTCCTTTTCTTGATAAGGTTGGCAACAGGTTTATCAATTTCGTTTGTTCTTTCAAAGAATCAACCTTTGACTCATTAATTTTTTGGATTTTCTTAGGCTCAATTGTGGTAATTTCTTCTGTGGTCATTATAATTTCCTCCTTTCTATGAGTTTTGTTCTTGACTTGCTTTTCTTTTTCTGGAAGCTTCAGGTGCAGCATTAGGTTGTTTGTGCTTTGTTCCGTTTTCCTGATGTGAGAATTCACTGACATATATTTCCCTCAAAGTATCACTTTCATTGCACCCAACAGGTTCTGGTATGTTGTAACTGAATTTTCATTGAATTTTAGATATTGTTTAATTTCTTCTTTAATTTCATCTGTGACCCATTGGTTGTTCAGGAGGGTGTTATTTAATTTACGTATGTTTATGTAGACTTTGCAATTTCTTTTGCCATTAATTTCCAATTTCAATGCACTATGGTCAGATAATATACATGGGATAATTTCAAACCCTTTGCATTTATTTAAGTATATTGTATGGGCTAATATATGGTCTATTTTAGAGAATGTGCCATGTGCAGCTGAGAAGAATGTACATTCTGGTGTTGTTGGGTCGAACACTCTGTAAACATCTAGTAATTGCATTTGTTCACATGTTTGATTTAGTTATGTTATTTCTTTGCTGACTTTTTGTCTAGTCAATCCATCTCTTTGTGACAATAGGGTATTAAGGGCCCCCCTTAAATTGTACTGTTGCATATTTGATTTTTCATGTCTGTCAGTATTTGTCTTATATAGTTGAATGATCCCATATTTAGTGCCTATATATATATGATTGTTATCTCTTCATCTTGCATTTTTCTCCTATAAAGTATGTAGTGACCTTCTTTATCACTTTTGATCATTTTTGGTTTGAAGTTCACATTGTCTGCAAATAGACTAGCTACCCCTGATTTTTTCTGGCTTCTTGTCACATGTATTATTTTTTCATCCTTTTAATTTCAGTGTATGAATTTCTTTTGGAGTTAAATGTGTTTCTTGCATACAGCGTATTGTTGGATCATTTCCTGTTCCATTCTGATGATCTGTATCTTTTATTTGATGAATTGAGGCCATTTACATTGAGGGTAATAACTGATATGTAACTTTGTCAGGTTATTTTTCTGTTGTTGGTTCCCTGCTTTCCTTCCTTGTTTACTTGCTTGTCCTGCCTGGTGGTTTCCTTCTGTTGCCGTTTTGGGAATTGTGGTCATTTTTATCTCTATCTAGTATGTCTTTCATTATTCTTTCTAGGGTTGGTTTTATGGACACGAATTTCTTCTGTTGTTCTTTGTCATGGGAGTATATTATTTCACCATTAATTGTGAAAAAATTTTACAAAGATACATCTATATGGGTTGAAAGTTGTTTTCTTTCAGGGCTTGAAATACTTCCCTCCTATCTTGCCTTGATGTGAGGGTTTGTGTTGAGGAGTCTGCTGTGATTCTAATGGGCTCTCCTTGGTAGGTGAGCTGTTTTTCTCTCTAGTAGCTTTTAGTATTCTCTTTTTATGCTGAATTTCTCACACGTGAGTGTAAGTTTATTTTGGTTATGGCTGTTTGGAGTTCTACATGCCTCACTTATCTGTATATTAATTTTTTTCCCATGCTTGAGAAGCGTTCTGCTATTCTGCAAATAGTTTCATTGACTCCTGAATTTTCTTTGACACTTAGACTTATACTGATTTTCTTTGCATCATCTTGGAGCTGTTAAATTATTATTTCACGGTTCCTTTTTTTAAAAGAGTTCTTTCCTTTCATTACTGCTAGCTGTGATCCTGTTTTCAAGGTCTGACATTCTATCTTCAGTTTCATTCAGATGGTTTTGCCAGCTTTCAATGGAATCTTTAATTTCCTAGATGTTACTTTGAATTTGTTTTATGCATTCTATTTCTTTCCTATATTGTTCATTCAAGGTTTCCATCATTTTTCCATGCTCTTGTACTTTTAAAATCTATGTTTTCTCTAGTTGTGCTGAGCAACTCATTTATTAAGGTTGTCATTTCTTTCTTTACCTGAGAGATTATTTCTAATCTGATTTCCTCTATAGCCTCATTGATTTGTTTCTTTATTTCACTGGCTGTCCTTTCAGAAATTTCAGGTGTGTGACTTACAGTGTCCTCTATTTTGATGTCTTCTGTACTTGTTCTGAATGGGCTGGGTGTTTGAGATTGCATTTTGCTTTTTCATTTTGTCATTTTCACCTCTTAGGTTAATATTTTGGTCTTTTCAATCCCACCAGGCTGGACTGTAAGTCATGTGTTTCTTAAGGTCCTACTGTGTGGCTAATGCCCAGTTGCTGGGTCCTACAGTGTAGGGGAGGACGAGTTACCTGAATTCCTCCTATTGGTCAGTTGTGTGAGTCCTGTATTCTTCCTGAGCTGATTAACCTAAGAGTATTAATGTGAATCAACCCTTAGCTCATGTTGTTACTGTGGCTTCAGGCTGCCTCTGGCCATCAGATCCATCTGTCTATTGTTTGCCCCAGCTAGGACTCTACTCTGCCATTAGGGCTCTCACGGGCCCAGTCAGATTTCTCTTAGGGGAGAAAGACCTTGCTGATAGTCTCATCAGCCCACCTGATGTGCTCCATACAGAAGAAGGACTCATCAACACTCTTGCCAGGTCTTCAATGCCCTCCAGATGGGTGGAGGGTTCCCTGAGGCTCCTGTTGACCCATTGAGGTCCTCTGCTTAGGGAAGACTCACCAAGCTCTCGCCAGCCCACCAAGATACTGAAAGGGGTGGACACAGTTGTTGATGCACCTGTGGGCTACTGAGATCATCTGGGTGTGGGGGAGGGGTGACTGGTTCCCCTCAGCTGCTGAGGTTCCCCCAGAGTGAAGAATGGGCAGCCGAGGATCCCATCAGCTGCTGAATTTTTCAAGGAGCAGGGTAGGGTTGGCCATGTCTTCCCTCAGTTGCTGAGATGGTCAGAGTGTAGGGGAGAGGTGGCTGACAATCACATCAATTGCTGAGGTCTTTCAGGTGCAGGGGATGGGTGGCCAATTCTCCCCTTGGTTCCTGAGTTTGTATGGGTGTAGGGGAGGGATGGCTGTTGATCCTGTGGGCTACTGAGATCTTCCAGGTGTGGGAGAGTGGTGTCCAAGGCTCCCCTTGACTGTTGAGGTCCTCCAGAAGTGCTGATGTAGTGGCCAACAATTCTGTCTGCTGCTGAATTTGTCAGAGTGCTGGGGGAGGGTCCTTCTTCTTTAATTTCATCTGTGGCCATTAGTTGTTCAGTAGGGTATTATTTATTTTCCATATGTTTATGAAGTTTCCTTTGCTAATTGATTTCCAATTTCAGTGCACTATTCTTTGATAATGTGCATGGGGTGATTTCAATTCCTCTGCATTTACTTAAATGTGTTCTATGAGCTAGTATGTGATCTAGTTTAGAGAAAGAAGAACATCCCATGTGCAGCTGAGAAGAACTGTATTCTGATGTGAGATGGAAATCTCTGTGTATATCTAATAATTCCATTTTTTCATATTTTGTTCAGTTCTATTACCTCTTTGTTGATTTTTTGTCTAGTTGGTCTATTGGTGGCAGTGCAGCTCTGAAGTCCCCCATTACAATTGTATTATTGCTTATTTGATTTCTTTATGCCCACTAATTTTGTTTTATATAGTTGAATGTAGTGTTATTTGGTGCATATATGTTTATGATTGTTATCTCTCACTCTTGGATTGTCCCCTTTACAATGCAGTGATGTTCTTTGTCTGTCCTAGTCATGTCTTGAAATACACTTTGTCTACTAATATAAAGGATACCCCTGATTTTTTACAGGTTTATGTCACATGGAGTATTGTTTTTCATCCTTTGGTTTCAAGTCTGAATTTCTTTTTGTGTTTCATGAATGCAGCAAATTGTTGGATCTTGTTTCTTGATCCATTCTGCCAGTCTGTTTCTTTTGGTTGGTGAATTGCTGACACCCTTTTCTTTTTTTTCTTTTTTCTTTTTTTGGGGGCACTGGGGATTGAACTCACAGCCTCACACCTGCCAGACAGGCAGTTAAGCCACTGAGCCAAACTCCCAGCCCTAATTTTTGAGGTAGGGTAGCACTACATAGCTCAGGCTGGCCTTGCATTCATGTTGTAGCCCAAGCCGGCCTTGAACTCACAATGTTCCACCTACCTCAGCCTCCCTGGAAGTTTGGCTTAATGGCTTAAGCACTATCTGGCAGGTGTGAAGTTGTGAGTTCAATCCCCAGTGCTGTGAGGAAAAAAAAAAAGCTCAAACCCTTTTCTCTTCCATCTGTTTAATTATTTGCCTTGCCTGGTAGATTCATTCTTTTGGGTTCATGGAGTTTTAGTTCTTATTAGCTCTTTATAGAAGGTCCATAATATTTTGGAGTGCTGTTTTTTTTGGTAATGAATTTCTTTAGGTGATCTTTGTCATCAAAGTATCTTATTTTGGCATCAATTTTGAAAGATAGTCTTGCAGAGTACATCAGTGTTGGTTGGAAGAAATAGAAAAGACTGCTTCTCAGAGATGTCTTCCAAGTGTAGCTCAATTTTCAGTTTTAAGTCTGTTGCAAGATCCTATCTCTTTGTTTTATTGGGGAGGAGAAGTTGCTGCTTATTTGCCCTAGTCCTGGATTTTTGACACTGGCCTATACTATTATTTATGACCCTTAGGCAACCTTAGTCTTGATATAGCAGTAAGAATTGATTAGAACAATTATGCCACCTTGACTAAAGTAGTATAATCAGCAACAATAGTATCAAACATAGCCTAGAGAATGACAAATTGTGGTAACTATTAATTTTCACCTGTCACCATATGAACTATATTTGTGATTATATAACAAAATAGCAAACAAACCAGAATATTGTATGTAGTAAATATGCCCTCAATATGGTGATTTTACCACAGGGGGGAAAATTTAAAAGGATTTATGGGGAAAATTCAGAAATAGAAGTAAAAGAAGACATCAAAAGCAAGGCTGGAGGACAAAGGAAGCTTGTGTCAACTTTAGGAAATTGGTGAAGAAGATAAGAGGGAAACAGAAAAGGATGAAATAAAAACAAGAATAGAACAGAACAATGACAACAACAAAAACCCCTAGAAATAATCTTTAAGTTCTATAAAAACAAAAAGAAACAATCAAGAAAAAAAGGAGAAGAAGAAGAAGAAGAAGAAGAAGAAGAAGAAGAAGAAGAAGTAGCAGCAGCAGCAGCAGCAGCCACAGAAGAAGAAAAAGAAGAAGAAGAAGAAGAAGAAGAAGAAGAAGAAGAAGAAGAAGAAGAAGAAGAAGAAGAAGAAGAAGAAAAGGAAGAAGAAGAAGAAGAAGAAGAAGAAGAAGAAGAAGAAGAAGAAGAAGAAGAAGAAGAAGAAGAAGAAGAAGAAGAAGAAGAGGAAAAGGAGAAGGGAGAAGGGAGAAGGAGAGGAAGAAATACTTCAGGGTGTGTATCTGCTGTCACTCATAGACAGAGTAGGCAGACAGAGCCCAGATCCATACTGATTAACTCCAGCAAACCAGCCATAGATTTATGATAGTGTAGTGGACAGCAAGCCTGCACCTTTAGTTACCCCGAAGCTCAGGTTGATTTCTGGCCATGAGGCTGGAACCCAGTAGGAGGCAACACTCCATGTGTCTCCTACTGGCTTGAACTCCGCTCCCTTCAGGCTTGAACTCAGCTCCTTGACCTCCTACTGATTTGAACTTGGTTTCACTTCACATTTACACTGGAAATGTCCAGATGGAGCCAGCTCACATCTACTCTGAATTCCACATTCATCTGATCCCTCTCTAGGTTGGCTACTGGCCAGTTGCTCTCTCCAGGGGTGCATCAGATACTGAATAACTCACCAGCCTCTGCC
>RJWM01034179.1:0-19933 GCA_004363535.1 Dasyprocta punctata
AAGTTATTGAGGCACTGAAAGTTCTTATTTAATTTGTGTGGAAATTAGGAATTAGTTTTTCAGTGTTAAAAGGTCCTCAGCTTTGAATGCCAGTGCTACCAGCTGTTAGGGTTAGAGGACCTTCTCCCTGCCGAGAGCCAGCAGCTTCTAAGAGGCCACAGGAGCTTTTCTGGTTCCCAGAGATGGCAGCTTTTGGCAATTCTGCGTCATTTTCTGCCATTTGCTGCTGCTGGCATCTTACAATGTACCTGCCTTGGCTGCTGGCCACTTGGGGCACCAGCAGCCTTTGTTACCATCTAGGGTTCTAACTTGGCACACGCTATTCCAGATAGAAATAAGGAACTGAAAAAAAAAAAGATGTCTTTCAGAAGAGGCGTTATGAGGACAGCAGTAGGAGAGGGAGTGCTCAGCGCTAACCTGCTAAGGGGGTACAAGCAAGTTGCTCATGTAGAAGAAGAGGTTGCACATGCTGTGTCAGGGTCTGGTTGGTCATTGAGGAGGGCTGCAGGGTGCAGAATCTTTCAGAGAAGCTGCAGAGTGGAGCTATCTGGGGTAGCTGTGCAGAGATGACAGCTGCAGCCCAGGCAAATACCTCCTGGAGAGCCCGTGGGATGCTGGAGGTAGGTGGGCTGGCTCCAAGGTGTTTAGCTGAGCCGTGGGAGACAAGTAAAATGTACCCCTTGGGGACTGTCAGGCCTTTGTCTCCTGTTTCAGTAGCACAATGTATCACACTACATTTAAAGAGGTAAATGTATTATATACAAATTATATCTCAAAAATAATTTTACTTTTTTTCAGTACTGGGGTTGAACCCAGGATCTTTGTACTAAGCTACATTCCCACTCCCACTCTCTTTTTTTATTTTGAGACCAAGTTTCACTAAGTCAGTAAGTTGCCCCAAATGGGCTTGATCCTCTTACTTCAGCCTCCCAAACTGCTAGGATGACAGGTGGTCACCACTATACCCAGCTTTCAATAAAAAATGCTTTAAAAACTGTGAAAATCAAAAAATATAGCCATGAGTATAGAGCTCCAGGTATTTTGTTATGTTTTGCTTTGTTTTCTTTTGCTATTTATTATAACCTTCAGACTGGTTGACTGCAGGGAATGCATTCCAGTGTGTCAGCATCTGATTATAAAGCACTTAGTCTATTAATGGTCCTCAACTCTCAGGGTGCCTCAGAATCAACTGGAGAGCTTTTTAAAAAATACTAACACAGAAGAAGCAATCTCCAATTCCAAGATTTGAATTCAATCAGCTTGAGCAGAGTATTTTGTCTGTCTGTTTCCCAGCTGATTCTAACGAGAAGCCAATGCTGAGAAGAAAAAAAAACAAAAAAAAACAAAAAAAAAACCACTGCAGTATTTTTCTGGAATAATTTGGAAGCTATTTTGGGAGTCAGCATTGCTGGCACCTGTTATCACAGCCAGCCCCAAGGAAATAAGTGAATCACAAGTGGGAAGAAGGTTTTCTCTACTTAATCTGCAAAGCTATGACTCTCCGCCCAGGGTAGGTTTGCATAGGCATTTTTCCACACCGCTTGGGCTCTGGTTTTACGGATCCATCTGTGCTTAGGTCATCGTCCTCCTGCTCCACACTGGAATTTCCCCTGCTACCTCTCCTCTCTGTCTATCTCGACTTTATGGACACACTGAGGAGTGGTTACAATTTCTTTTTCCTCTTGGAGAGAAAAACCAAAAAACAAATAGGAATTAAGAAGGAGTCTATTGCCTGAAGATATGTGAAATATACTCTACATCCGGAAAGACATAAATATGCACTCACCCTATTTCTATCCTCTTGTCAGTTACTATAAGAGTCCTATTATTTTCCTTCCACAACTTGTTTTATGCTCACCCAAACAAGGATGATTATAGATGCAATGTTGTTATTACTGTTTTTCTTGATGATTCATCATGAATTCTCTTGATTCATTATGATTAATACATATTTCTGTCTGATCAATGCCTATATATCTCATTATATATTTTATTTCAACAATTGCATGACAGAATGACTGTGTTAAAAGGTATTCATTTACTTGTTTCTTCCCTTTTTTCTACTATAGGTGTATTGCATTAATCATATATATATATATATACATATATATATATATGTATAGTTCTGTCTTTTATTTTCTATTAGCATGTATCATCTGTACATATTAGTGGGTTTAGTGTGATATTGCCCTATATGCATAAAGTGTACCCTGATGAAATTCACCTCTTTTGATTCCCTTTCCTCTGTCTCCTACACTTCCTTCCCAACCTCTAGGAATCACTGTTTTTTCAGTTTTTTGAGCTTCTACATAGGGAGAGAAAATGCAAAACTTGCCTTTTTGCATCTGGCTTGTTTCACCTAGAAAAATGTTCTCATTTCCATCCATTTTGCTGCAAATGACAGGGTTTCATTCTTTTTTACAGATGAATAATATTCCATTGTATGTAAATAACATATTTTCTTTATCTGTTCAACTACATGCATTTTCTTGGGTGTTAGACCTTTAATTTTTATTGGATGTATTCCTTTAAGTTGTGTGTCCGATTTATATGGTCAAAATTTATAGATATTGCCAAAGTATTTTTTAAAAGATTACAGTACCTTTCACTAAACATTTTGCATTTTTAATTTTTGTCTTTTAGCACAAAAAGTTAACTCCTATTAATGATTTTCATTTGTCATTTTCCTTGACTGCTAGCGAAGATGAACCGTATTTCCATACTTGACACCAGATTTTTTTCTATGAATTTCCTTATTTCTTTGCTTATTTCACTATGGAGTATCTTTTCCTAAACAATTTATATAAACCTTTTATATTTGAGGGAATTTATGACTTTATTATATCTGTTGCAATCTTTACTACCAATCACTTGTATTTGACTCTGTTTATGATGTACCCTTTTACTGAAACTGCATAAGTAAATATAACTATCTTTTCCCTTAAGATTTCCAAGTTTCTTGCATTTTAGAAGATCTTTCTTATCTAAGGACATAAGATATACTAATTTATAATTATAATTTAAAGTTTAAAAATTCAGCTAAAATTTACTTTTGTAAAAGATATGAGGTAAAGGTCTATGTTTAGTTTCTTTCATAAATACAAACATTTATGTTATTATATATTAGTGATAAGTTTACTCCCTTGATTAAATTACCATTTACAATTCATTAAATTTTAAATATACTCTTTCAGATGCTCTACTGTTTTCACTGTGATTTTGTATTGATATCTTTATATATTCACTTCTTATGAATCTCAGTTGTATTTTTAAGACTGAAACAAAATAACTATGCTTATTTTTCCTTGACTTTTTATTTTAATTGAAGTAACCATGTAACATTTAATGTGTTTCTAAATGTTTCTATTTTTCAAATTAATTTTATTGATACATTTTAGATATACATAGTGACAACATTCATCATAGGAAATTTTTACCTGTATGTGATATGTCTTGATTCTTTTCATTCCACCTCCCTCCCCTCCCTTATTTACAAAATCTTTGTTACCTATTTTTCCTTCTACTCTGTTTTTTTATCATTTCTTCTAATCTTTCTGTTTTTCTGTGCTAGACTACTATATAAATATATGAATTTTTTAAAAAAAACTAAACTACCCTTATAAAACCAGCAGAGGGAGCACAAGTCAATATTTTACTACTAAGGAATTAAAATTCATTTTCAAAGTATTTTTTACTGCTTTATGAAATAAATTAATAATTACAATATTTAGTCATTCAGACATCTTGCTAATCAAAGCTTGTGACTATGCAATCAAAACTTGCCTAAATGCATGCAGGCCCTCCCTAAATCACAGAATTTAAGAATGACCCTAAATCTTTTGAAGGCAGAATTGTTGGTATAAATCTAGTTTATTCACGCAATGCAAATAACGTAAAATCAAAGCAATTTATGGAGGATAATAAATGTGATTACTACTTATTCTTGGGTATCAAAGTCAGGAAAATTCAGGGCAAATGATTGTAGAATAAACAGCAAGTATTTTATTATTTGACCCCTTAGATCACATGAACACTTCTATAATATGAGAATATAGATATAAACAAATGGAAGTCTTAGATGAATAGCACCTCTAAGTATTTTTTAAGTACTTGTATGTTTACCCTGTAGAAAAATGAGAAAACCTGCAAAAATGATGAGCTAAAATGGTGCTGATAACTGGAACTTATAAATGAGCTAATCCTGGGTATTTTGAAAAAGCTGTGTTATTCCACTGGAAGTTTCTGTTTGCAGCCTGCTGCTCTTTGCTATTTATAAATATCAGAATGATGGAGACTGCTATGAAGTAGAAAATGCTTCACTGAACCTCTCAGTGGCAGTAATTCAATCAAGCAAAGGTTACAAAAGCCCTATGGGCCACATGTTATGTGATAGCAGAGGTAGACCTGATTTTGTATATCAAATATTTTTAAGTCAGGAAGCTTAGTGTTAAATTTAATGTTTTATCAGGGTAATGCTATTATCTTGAGTTTGAGTTTGATAAATCCACTTCATTTTTGTTCTTGATTTAGTTCTATTTTTTGTCAGGATGTACAATCTGCTCCATAAGAATGTGTGTGTGTGTGTGTGTGTGTATATATATATATATATATATATATATATATATATATAGTGATGTACCAATTTGTTTTACAAAGGATAACATATAAATAAAATTAATAAAGGGATAATAAAGTATTGAAAATAATTTTAAATTTATTTAAAACAAATTTCTCAAGTAAATGCTCTTTGTAGAATTAAATTTTGAGATAAAAATTCAGAATAATATATAATCTATTATCATTGCTGGATTTTTTCATGCTTCCATTCCAAAGTAATTTATGTACTATGAGTACTCAAGTTTTGATTTTTGCTTGGAAAAACTACTCCTGTAAAATACAGTCACTTGAAAATAGGTTTATAAAAATGTAGAAAAATATATTTGATTGCCTATATTTCCTTGAAATAACAAATAATGGAATATTACTTTAAAGTGGTCAAAGAAAAAAAGATATATTTTAGTACATGAATTTAAAAATATTTCAGCATATCAAAATAATCATATTTAAATTTAATCGACAAGTTCCAAGCTGTAAAAAGGTATTTGGAAAAATATACTAAAGATCACAATTGCAGGATAAGCTTATCTGATTTGCAGGACAAACTTTTCCTGTTCAATATTTAGAACTCAAATATATACATTTCAAAGCTGAGCATGGTGGGACACTGGGAGACTGAAGTGGGAGGATCTCAAGTTTAAGTTGGCCTTGACACCTCAGAGAATTGGTGAGACTTTGTCTCAAAATGAAAAATAAAATTTAAAAAAGGACTGGGTATATAGCTCAGTGCGAAGCCTCTGGGTTCAATTCCCAGTCTTGAAAAAAATACACACGTCCCCTACACACACGCAGGTAGTTCTTTGAAAATGATTACTCAATACGTTAAAAGATGCACTTTCACTAGAAAATGCAAATTTGAAAAGTGTAGTTGTTGTTTTTGCCTTTCAACTTGGTGGCTGAAAACATTGACAATATATAGGTGGAGCATGGGGTAGTAGCAGTAACTTGTGCATTGTCAATGGTTATGCACTCAAATGGCAGTCTTTCTGGCAGTTGATAATTACGAAGACATTTACAAATATCCATGCACTTTCACTTGGCAGGTACTTCCCTGAGAGGTTCCCTAAAGATGTCCTTGGGCATTTTACACTGACTTTCCCTTTGTGTAGAAGCTTTGCCTCAAATAAGTAAGTGGCTAACTCTCCACCAACTCATCATCCGTCTTTATATTTAGTAAGTCCTTCCATAACCAACCTATTTAAATCACAGACCCTATCCTTCCACCCAGAACTCCCTTATTCTACTCTTTATTTCACAGCACACCACATCTTCTAACATTTATAATTTATGCACATGTCATGTGCAGTGGCTCCTCTTAGTGGAATACAAGCTCGATAAAGAGGAAAAACCCTTGTCTTGTTCCATGTTTTCTCATTCTAAGCAATTATATGGCAAAGTATCAGCATATAATAAGAGTTTAAAATAAATATTTGCGGAGTACCCTCAAGTCAAAGATGTTCATTATAGCATTATTTATGATAACAAGAACACAGGAAATGTTAATCTGTGCTTGGAAATGGTTAAATAAATCATGCTCCATCCAGCTGTGTATTTGATTCCTGAGGTTTTGGTAACAAATTACCACAATGTGGACAGTTTAATACGGAGGTCCCCAATCCCAGGGCTCTGGGCCAGTATTGGTCAGTGGCCTGTTTGGAACTGGGGCAGCATGGCAGGAGATAAATATAGGGTAAGGAAGGGAAGTTTCATTTGTATTTTATGCCCCTCCCCATCTCTGGCCTGAGCTCTACCTCCCATCAGATAGACCGTTTCATTGGATTCTCATAGGAGCATGAACCCTACTGTGTGTGAGCCATCTAGGTTGCAATCTCTCTGTGGGAATCTATTGCCTGACAGTCTGAGGTGGAGCTGTGGTGGTGATGCTAGTGCTGGGGAATGTAATTATTATGTATTGCAAATATACACTAATTTTTAAAAAGGAACCCTTCCAAGTCTGTGGAAAATTGTCTTCCATGAAACTAGTTCTTGGTATCAAAAATGTTGGAGGCTGTTGTTTTAACACAACTGAAACCATTCTTCCATAGTTCTGGAGGCCAGCAGACTCAAATCAAGATGGCAGTGTTGATTCCTTCTGGAGAATCAGAGGGAGAATTTGCTCCACGTCTTCTGATTCCAAGTGACTGGTGACAATCTTTAATGCATCTCTGCAATTAAGGTCGCCCTCTTCCCATTCTTTCTGTGTTTTCTCCCCTTCTGTATTCGAATAAGGGTATTTGTCATGATTAGAGCCCATTCTAATCCAAGATGATCTCATTTTGAGAACTTCAGTTAATTTTATAAAGACTCTTCCCACATAAGATCACATTCACATTTTCCACATAGACATATATTTTGGAGGTGTCACTATTCAACCCACTAAACATGCTGCATTTTTACAGTGGTGTTAAAAAATCTTGTTTTGACTACTGTTTAAAATCTACAGAGATGTTCATAATATAATGTTTAATTAAGAAAGAATGATGCAAATTGTGTTTATTTGTATGTGTATGCCTGTGTGTAGGTACACATCTGTTCACACATACATACACAAAGCAAATTATCTAATCTTCACCAGAATTTGTGAATAACTAATGTTTCAAAGGAAACGTACCACAGTCTTACATAAAATTTAATGTTTAGCTGCCAGTTGATAGAAATACATGTAGAAGGGCCGGGAGTTTGGCTCAGTGCCTTAAGCGCCTGCCCTGGCAGGTGCGAGGTTGTGAGTTCAATCCCCGGTGCCGCAAAAAAAAAAAAAAAAAACAGAAATACATGTAGATTATCTTTGTTTTCATGGTTTCCAGTGTTTTTTAAAATCTCCACAAAGAAAATAGATTTTATTTTTATACATTATTTATAATTTTCTTACTATGAGAAAATAAAAATTAAATAGTAATATCCATCAGAAATGATTTATTGAGAAACTAAGAAAAATTGTTTCAAAATGGCATAGCAGTTAATCATTTATTTTATATCTAACACAGTCAGGTTTATTCTCATGAAATTTTTATGTCAGTATGTTTAAGATGATATGGAGTCATTTGTCTCTAAAGACTTTCTAGAAAAGATGGGAGAACTTTTTTTTTGGAAAGTTTTGGAATTCACCTTTCTGAGAACAAAAGTGACAAAATCATAGTCTTGGACTGCCCATTAGCATGATTTTGTCAGTTTTAGCATATGATATATTTTAGGACTTATCCAAAACACATAAAATTGAAAGTTCTTATCAATTTACATTGACTTGTCTTCTTTTACTTGTTCTTAAAAAAAATTAACACTTTCATGCTCATTTTTTGGACACTTCCACTTTAATTAATGAGTATTGCCATTCAGTATTCCTTCACTCTACCTCCCCACTCTTCCTTATTTTCTTTATTGTCCTGGCCAGTGAGATTGAATTTCGATTTTGGAGTGTATTAGTTATGACTGTGGGAGCAGGTGCTCACACAGAGGTTTGCATTAGGGCTGTCTGAAAA
Organism: Dasyprocta punctata; assembly: GCA_004363535.1. Taxonomy (NCBI): domain Eukaryota; kingdom Metazoa; phylum Chordata; class Mammalia; order Rodentia; family Dasyproctidae; genus Dasyprocta; species Dasyprocta punctata. Next base: position 8,094 of record RJWM01034179.1, read on the forward strand.
ACCTATCATTTATCTATCAGCTTAGAGGCTCATTCTTGGCTGCTTTCTCTGAGCACAGTAAGCTCCAGATGAGGGTCCAGTCTGTGCCAAGATTGCATTGGAGTGGATTGTGAGGATAACTGTCACAGAGATTCTTGGCCTTTGTCCTCAACTAAGTGATGTGTAAAAATACTGTGTAGAAGTGTATTTGATAAGATAATTGACTTTTCTATTTAATAATTATGGAAGGAGAGTGAAGAAATGAAAAATTAGCAAATTATTCCTATTTTAATATTTTAACTACTTCACGAAGTTTATAATATTTAGTGATATGTGTGTAATTTTTTTTGTTATAGTGAACAATAAAGTCAAATATACTTTTAAAACCATACCTGTGTATTTATTAATAGACACAAATTAATCAAAACAATAAAGAACCCTATATTCAAGCATTGCCTATATTTTTGGAAGCATAAATGATAGCAATTTTCTAAATTTCATAATTGGTTCTGTCCTGCTGTGGACATTAGCCAGTATTAGGGCTTTTAACCATAGTATGAACATTTCCATTTTGAATCTCATTCAAAAAATGATACCTCTAGGAATTCAGCAAGTCTTTATTTTGAGAATCTAGCTAGGGTACCTCCAGGGAAATCTACTGGATTGTCTCTCAATTAGCTAAGTTCAGTCCTCTGAAAGCCATTTAGCCCCACATCAATGATCCCAAGAAGCTACTTTTTTCAGATCACATTTAAACCTGTGAAAAGAATCACCTTGCCTATCTTGCACAAGACGCTAAGTGCAACTCTGCTGATGACCACTGGGATCCTACTTTTCAACCTTCCAATGGGAGCAGGTCCATAGCCCATAGGGAATACAAGGGAGTCCTTGCCCATATTCTCTTTCAGTCTCATACTTTGGTTCTTCTGTTCATTTTAGATAACACTTATAAATGACAAAAGAACAAGTTAAAGTTTATGCAGAGTAGCATAAATATTACACACCCAACTGATAGCATTTGAATTTGAAGGAATCACCCAGTGGTAGGCAGAATGCCTGACACTACATCTTTAACTTATTTTCAGATTCCAAGACTTTCTTTCCCTTCCCTTCCCTTCCCTTCCTTTCTCTTCCCTTCCATTCCCTTCCTTTCCTTTCCCTTCCCTTCCCTTCCCTTTCCTCCCCTCCCCTCCCCTCCCCTCCTCTCCTCTCCTCTCCTCTCCTCTCTTCACCCCTCCCCTCTCCTGTCTTCTCTCCCTCCTCTCCCCCTCTTTCTCTTCTTTCCTTCCATCTTTCCTTCCTTTTTTCCTCTCCTCTCTCCCTCTCATGCTCATTCTCCCCATTTCTTTCGTTTCAAGAGAATGTATAATTTCTTCTACCCAGGGATTAAAATAAACTGTGAACCGTATTTTCAAAACATTTTCAAGGTAGAACTGTGCCATGTGGATTTTCATCCATTATGTGCCTGACAAATCAAAGAGTTCTAATAAAATTTTCTTAAATGAATTTAAGTTTAAATCCCACCTTTTGGCACAAACCTGGGCCAGCTCTTTAAGGTCTGTGCAGCTCATGATCTGCATTTGTAAAATGGATATTTAAAAACCTGCTTGAGGCTGCAGATGCTGCTCAGTGGTGGAGTGTATGTGTAGTACAGGTACAAGGCCCCAAGTTTAATCCCAGCACAATAGATGAGTACATAAATAAGCATTTATGCTTCATTTCAGGTGAAAGAGGCTAATTTAAATAGATAAATAGTCAAACTATGGTACTGTGTGGAAAAATTGTGACTGTGTACACATGCTAAATGTATTTATACATGGATGAAAGTTGTGATGTTGAAGTTATGAGATCAGGTTAAAAGAGGTTGTTGACATCTGAGTCCTGATAAGGGATATTAGGTTATATTACCTAATGTAATTGCTATGTATAACACATTTATCACTTATTTATATGTTTACTTAAAAGTATTTTCTCACTAATTAATAACATTTACAAAGAGACCTTGCCATTACATTCCAAGCTTAATCTTGAGCACTTAAAATAGTGTCTGGCACCCGGCAGACACTCAACTATTTTTAAAATAAATAAATATCACCTCATTACAGAGAGCCACTCATCATGGGACCTGTCTGCTAATGTTTAGTTTTGAACTCATTAGGACTAGAAAATAGGAATAAAATAATCATAATTCTTATTTCGTATATGTAAATAGAAAATAAAAGTATTTTAAAATTTTATGTTTGAAGAAATAAACTTTGTCATTGAAAATTGTAAGGTTATGTGGAGAGATAAATTATTGAATTATAATTATATGTCAGGCAATATATGTTTCACTTTATAAATCATTACATCTAACTTTTGTGTGATTAATATCATATGCTTATGCTACATTTTCTGAAAAGCAGATTTTAAACTTTGTGCTATGTTTAAAAGCATTATTCGTCCTCCTACTAACAGAAAATATTTTTAAATAGAATCTTATCATCTGTAACAAAATGTTATCTTTAATCAATATATGTAAATATTATTTCATGTTTATTGAAGCATGCAGTAAAGTGGCTGGCATATTTTTGGCAGTTCTAGTAAAATCAATTCCTCTTTTTATGAATGTTCAAACCAAACTGACAGTTTGGTCTATTTGACAGCTTTCATTATTTTTTCGATGTGAACCAAATGGTTTCTTGTATATAAGGTTAACAACATAGGATTATTTCTTATAATTGTTACTTTGCAACTTGAGTATTATAGTAACATTATAGCTGTATTCAAAAACAGGAATAGTTGACATGTAATTTTCCTGCAAGAATCATGTTAATGACTTAGGAAATTTTTCTTTTCAATCTCATTTTCTCTGGCAGATGTTATATAAATTTCATTCTGAATTCAAGTATTTTATTTTTCTTAATTGATTTTAATAGTTATCCAAGCTTCTTGTCTTCTATTTTTTGTCTGAACTACATTATACATTTTAAGAATTTGTTTTCTGGTATTAATTTTATTTTAAATTCTGGATGAAGGTTGCTTGATCTTTCAAAACTTTCTCAGTGCTTAAAAATATTCCCTTGCAGTTTTACTTGTTTGATTTTCTTCAACGTTGCAAAAAGAAAAAAAAAAAGATCCAAAACACATCTTGTCATCCTCTTTGGTGTTCATTTAGATTAATGCTACTCAGGAAGAACATCCGTATTTCCTGTCACTTATTTCTCTTTCTCTGATATTGTGATAGTAATTTCTGGCTCACAGTAGTTTTCTGTCTCTATAAGTATATGCAGGAAAAATAGAAAATAAAGGTAACCAATTTTGAGAGAAACTACTTTCATATATTGTATGAGAACCTATGTTGTATTTCAGTTGATGGAGATACTAAATAATTAATTTGTGCCACCGTCTTAATTAAACTCTGTCAATTGACACAATATAAGTCATTGACTTAGGTGAGTTGAGTAGGAAATTTAATGTTAGACTTTGAGGTATTCAATGGAACTCAATGATAACAGGGGCTGTCTTCATTCTTCATTAGAGTCGAGGTCAAGGAAATCATTAGGAGTCAATTTTCTTTTCCTAAATCTCTGAGTCACTTTTTCTTTTCTTGGAGACCAGCTTTGGTTTTCCATATCTATAATGGAAAATGGCCACTCACAGATAGTGAACATCTATTAACATTGTTCAGTCTGACTTTCTGACTTTCCATTCCAAGGTTTTGATATATTTTTTCTTTTATTAATTAGACTGTGACATTGTGGTAATCAAGAGCAATGCTGTTCACTCACTGAATATTTCTGTTTTTCTTTTCACTGTACAAGCACTTGATAGGATCGTGTCTCCTTGCTCCACTGTAGTTGGGTGAGCCCATGTGATTTATTCTGGTCAGTGAGCTGTGAGTCATTGTGATGTGTATCATTGAAATATCAGTAAGTGGCTCTCTAGAGTGTGCTTTTCCTCTGCTTCCGTGATCAGCAGTGTTACAGTTAATGGCTGCTTTATCAGCCTGAGTTCCTGAATGAAGAAAAGGCGAATTAAGACCCCCATCCATCCCTCAGTGGAGCAAGAAATAAACTTTTATCGTTTAAGTCACTGGGATGTTGAGACTGCTTGTTATTTCAGCATAGCCAAGCCTGCTTTGATTTAGATAAACCTATACGTGAAATGTTACCCCAGATTTGCAATATTTTCATTTGGATCTGCTAATTATTTTAAACCTCTCCCTCGGCTACGTCTTCATTCCCCTGTTTGTCCTGCACATACACTATTTCCCTAACTCAATCTCAGTACTCATTTTCTTCTGTCACGCTGTCTTGCTGCTATAAGGATTCTCAGAGGACATATAATGAAGTGCACTAAAGTGTATTGGAATAAACATTGACCTAGGAGTTAGAAGACTCACATTCTTTTTCTCACTTATTAGCCATGTGGCCATGTGGCAGTTTATAATTTTGGAATTCAGTTTCTTCACTTAAAAATGATTATATTCTTTTCCGTCTATGTAAATCATAGAGTACAAATAACAAAATGCTATGTTATAAAAATATGAGCTCCATCCATTCATCCATCCATCCATCCATCTATCTATCAGCTTTATTGATTAGGTATGTTTTCCTAAGGTAGAGGTGGGTGCTTGATCAATTTAGCTATAAAATATGCAAGCATATACAGTAATTTCTTCAATGCTAGCAATGTGGGGTGTGGTGACTTATAATTCCTGCACTTGGGAGGCTAAGGCAGAAGGATCGCTGCGAGTTTAGGACCAATCTGGGCTACAAAGTGAGTTCAAGCATAGCCTGAACTGCGTTAGGAAATCTTGTCTCAAAAACAAACGAAAATGATAAGTGTTATGTAACACAGTGATAATGATTACTTTTAAAAATTTCAGTTGCTTCTACACCTTTGTTGATTGTTTTAAAATATATTTGAATATAGCTATGGAACTAAATGATGGTTCTAGCTAGTTCAAAACAGAGCAGGTGGTGTCTAGGTGGTGATTTTATTATGTCGCCCATTTGGATGTCAGTCGATTGCACTAAGTTTACACCTCTGCTTGTATGTTTCTGGTTGTGCCCTGTGAGCTATGTAATCCAATTCAGTGATAGAAGATTTGAGAGACAGAGTCAATCTCTTCGTCTCCTTTATTCTGCTGTGAGAAACAAAGTTATGAAGATCTGAGTGAGGGGTGTTTGCTGCTGCTTCTCAGGCTTTGTTCTTAGCTTTTGATGTAGAGGTGTACATGCACGTAGATAGCAATTGTGGTTTAATTTCAGCATCCTGATACTCCAGTACAGTTGTAGCATACGTTGTTGCAATCAGTTATTCCAGTACTGGACCCAGAAGTGGTAACTTTTTAATCAGTCAGTCCTATTCTGTTTTTTAATTTTGCAACCCTGTTCAGTGCTTGCTTTTGCAGTTTTCTCAATGATACAGTAAACACTTAATCTGAATTAAATGCATTCTTGCATAAATACATTAAAAACACTAGTTCTCAACTTTAGCATGTCTCAGAATGAGTTGATGAGCTTTTCAAAACACAGATTATCGGGCTCTACTCATAGAATTTTGGATTTATGAGGGTTGTAGTTGAATCTAAGAATATGAACATATTAGAAGTTTCCAGATTACTGAAACAAGGAACACAGTTAAAGAACCATTTATCCAAGAGTATTTATTGGTGCCCACTCAGAATATGTAATGAAGTAGTCTGTGTCCGCAAATGTATCAATCTAGGCCAGCTACAATTGCTCTTTAAAACGTCAATAATTGGTTTTATTATTAGGTGTTGTATCCCAAATGAAAAATATTAACTGCAGTTACAAGAAAATATATTTTAAGAGATTTCATACAGATTTGATAATTAGTAAGCTATGCTGCAATGACTTATATAATGTGCAGTATATATTTTTAATTCTTTTGGTGATTTCATATAGAAACTTTATTATAAAGAGACCTATATTTCTCTTTTTTTCTTCTATTAATTATGGTCAGACAGGTAAGATTTTTGCCACCATGGACTTTTTTTAAAAAATGAATATTCTGTTAAAAATAGAAGCTTAAGTATAACTACCATTTAAATTTTCATAATTATCCTTTCACTTTATGTATTCTGGAGTATATACTTATTTAGATTGTATCTATTGATCATATTTTAACATTATTTAGTCTATACTTTTTACATAAATATTTGGAGAACCAAAGATGAGAATACTTAGAGAAGGATTCGATACTAGTAACTAAAATTCTTTGACACTTGGCCCAATATTCTTTATTTTAAAAAATAGTAAACTTTATTTTATAAAGCAGTTTTAGTTTTACAAAAGAATTCATAAATTGTAATTCCTACATTCCCTGATTTCTGACATTCATAGTCTCACCCATGATGTCAGCATTCCCCATCAGAGTGGAACATAAGTCACAATCAGTAAACCTATACCGATGATCAGTGAGCTATCATCCAAAGTTCACAGTTTACATTAGAACGCCCTCTTGATGTACATTCTGTGGATTGCAACCAATGTATAAAGGTATGTATTTACCACCTTCTATTGTGTGAAAGACAATGTGGAGACAATATGAAAGCAAACCAGGGATATGAATAAACTACCGCTAAAGACACACCTGATAAAAGATTTTTATCTAAAATATACAAAGGACTCTTAACACCCCACAATAAGCAAGCTCAATCAGAAAATGGGTAAAAGATCTGAACAGGCTCTTCAACAATGAAGACATCTGGATGGCAAGAAAATATATGATACAAAAACACGTTTTCATGAGAAGCCATTAACAATTTGCAAATTAAAATAACAATGAAATATCACCACATACCTAACAGAACGATCAAAATCCAAAGTACCGATAACACCAAACATTGGGGAAGATGTAGGGCAACAGAAGGAACTGTCATTTATTAGTAGAGGGAATGTTAAATGGTAGCTACTTTGGAAGAGAGATTCACAGATTTTTACAAAATTCCACATACAGTACAGCAATTGCTTTCTGTGGAATTTATCTAATGAAAAGCTATATCCACAGAAAAATCTGTACATGAGTGTTTATAACAGCTTTATTTATAATTGTGAATATGTGGAAACATTCTAGCATCTGAAAAATATTATTTAAGAATGATATCATTTTATTCATTAAATGGCAGAACTCACTCGTGTATCCATCTGGATTAGGTACTGTTTTGGAAAATTATTATTTATGCAAGTTCTTTAAAAGATACAATTTTATTCAGATTTTCTACATCTATTTCTTATGTCAGTTTTGTCAGATTGTGTCTTTTAAGAACTTAGTCCATTTCATCTAAGTTATCAAAATCGGAGGCACTGACTTGCTCGTATTATTCTTTTGTTACCTTTTTAAAGTCCACAGGATATAAAGTGATGCCCTCTCTCAGCTCTGATATTAGCTATTTGTGGGGTTTCTCTTTTTCGTTTACCCTGACAAACTAGGGGTTTATCTGTTTTAAGACTTTCAAAAAGATCATTGTAAATCCCAAACACGAGCTGTTTGTCACATTACTTTTCTCTATACTGTTTCACACTATGCTTTTCATTTTGACAATGAATCTGTCTTTTAGTTGATGCATTAAGACCATTAATGTTCATGATTATTCTTGGTGTAGTTGGATTAATATCTATCAGATTTCTACATTTTATGTTTATCATCTGTCATGATCTTATGTTTATCTTTCACTCTTTTCTGCCTGTTATAATTGCTATAACAGCATTTTATATGATTCTATTATCTCACCTTTATTAGCATATCCATCATAGTACTTCTTCCTAGCTCTTTTTGCCATTCCAGTTTGTATTACACATTTACAGATATTACAAGTTTGTTTTCAACTAACACGGTATCATTTCACAAAGAATGTGAACACTTTACAATAACAAGGTAATTGCAATTCCTTCCCAACCTAAAATCCATACTGTCATTCTCAATAAATGTACACACAAGCCGGGCGTGGTGGCGCACGCCTTTAATCCCAGCACTCGGGAGGCTGAGGTAGGTGGAGCGTTGTGAGTTCGAGGCAGGCTTGGGCTACAACGCGAGCGCAAAGTCGGCCTGAACTACATAGTGCGACCCTGCCTCAAAAAACTAGGGATGGGAGTTTGGCTCAGTGGCTTAAGCAGCTGCCTGGCAGGCATGAGGCTGTCAATTCAATCCCTGGTGCTGCAAAAAAATAAATAAATAAATAAAATAAAAATAAATAAATAAGATAAGTGTACACACAAAATATTTATATAATCAAACATATTCAAATATATTATTCCTATTTTTATTTTATAAAATTATTTCTGGTATCCATTTAGAATGATAAATATAGTTTTACCTTTAATTTCTTTTCTGATACTATTCTTTTCTCTATTTAGATATGCATTTCTGATCTATATCATTTTTCTTTTCTCTGTGGAATTTCTTTTGAGATTTTCTGGTATGCAAGTCAACTAGAAGCAAATGCTCTCAGTGTTTGATTTACTAAGAAATTTTTTTACTTCTCTTTCACTTGTCAGGATTAACATTTCTAGGTTGATGATTTTTTTTCCTCAACATTTTAAATATTTTACTTTACTATCTTCTTGCTTGAGTGGTTTCTGAAAAGAGATCATATGTGTTTTATTTTGTTTTGGTATTGAAGACAAGGCCTTATGCAAGGCCTTATGCCAGGCATATCTCCTATTGAGTCACTATTTTTTTAAAAGAATTTTTCATATTTTATTTATTTTTAATTTGCCTATCCTAAATTTTTAACCTTTGGGTGCTGAAGATGATACCCAGAGCCTTTTGTATGTTGAGCTTATGTTTTACCACTGATCTATACCCCAGAACATCATATGTAATTTTTATCTTTGCTCTTTCATAATACGGGGTTTTTCCCCTTTGGATTGTTCCAAGATGTTTCTGTATCTTTGATCTTCTGAACTTTGAATATGATTTGCCTATGTTGGTCTCTGAGCTTCCTAGATCTGTGTTTTGGTGTTTAACATTAATTTGGTGAAATTTCTGTCACTATCATTTAAAATATTGCTTCTGTTCCTTTTTCCCTTCCTGACACTTACATTATAATTTACACCTTATGGGACTGTCCCATGGCTCTTGGGTATTCCTTTCTGTTTCGTTAGTTTTCTTTTTCCTTGAGGGTGGAACAAGATGGTGGATGAGTAAGATCCTCCAGCAAGCTCTACCCACAGACCAGCTGAACAGCTCATCTCTTCCCCAACTCCAGGCAGCCTAGGGTGGAAAGTGGTATTTTATGCCTGGAGGATGAACAGAGAATTAAGTCCAGACTTCAGACTCGAAACCAGCACTAAACCTGCCACAGTGGTACGTATTGCTGACCCATACTGATAGGCTTGCCAATACCTGTGAACTGAGCAGAGAAAACTTCACTAGGCCAGGTGCTTGAATGTACCCCTGTCCCCTTGGACAGTAGAGCTAGAATGAGATTTCACTTGCTCCAGTGGGGCACAGAAGCTTTCACAGGAGTTTGCCTTAGGGCCCAGTGCCGGGCCAGCTGTGGTGAGACCTTGCATTCGGTAGTACCCGGGGCTCCTGGATAAGGGCAGAAGTCATAGAGTCTCTAGGCCTTCCCAGGCAACAGCCAGAGAACTCAAGCAGGATAGAGTTGAGTTCTGGTCCAAAGCATTTCAATCCTACACGTGGCCACCCTCCACCAAAGACTGTCCAGGGCCCTGTGGCTGTGAAACTCAGGCAACACCCAGTTTACCATCAGCCTTGGTGTCCAGAGGTTTGTCTTCACTGTCCATTTCCCCATATCAGGGACCACAGATATCACCAGCCCAGTGGCCTGCATACTGGGCTCTAGAACTGCCTTTCAAACAGAGATCCGGACCACAGGGGCACAAACTCAAATGTTGACCTGCGTCACTGCCAGCTTTGGAGTGGGTCTTGGTGGACTCTGAGGTTGTGTAGATTCTTGAGGCTTTGAGACTTAGATGCAACTCATCTGGCACCAGACTAGGAGGCCCAGGATTTGCCTTCACCAATAGTACACCAATCTTGGGCAGCACAGAGTGGTGCAAGACACCATTCGTTGGGTTTCGGACCATAAGAATTTCCTCTGGATCTTAGTGCTGGGCTGGTGAAACCTAAAATACTGGACAGATCCAAACAGTCTCCATCCCCAGCCCTGCCTGTGGATGGAGCCTCTGCAATAGCTCTAATGCCAGGGAAAAACATGCAGCTCCAGGCTATCAGACTTCTAGCCTACATCATCTGTGGCTCGCTGCAGCAATCATGAGCCATAAGTCCACATCAGAAGTAGGTAAGCTGATTGGGTAACACTCCAGTAAAGAGACCATAGGTGGTGTGATAGTACAATATATGGGGAGGAGAAGGATTATATGATTCTATGATTACTTCTCAGTTGTTTGGCAAGCATTGCCTCTAAACTGTGAATTCACCAGAGCTTCTCACCTTTCTCTCCTGCTTACATGAGACAGGATGGATAGAATGGCCTGGAGCTGGGTTATTTACCTTTTCTCATATGGAAGAGTAGAATAATTAAAATTGGACATTTCCTTTTCTCTGGGTAGGCTAGATTCTGCTAAAACCCTAGCATGTTAGGCTCTGCTAGAGTAGTTTTTTACTGAGGACAAATATTGTTCAGAAGAATAAAGTGCTCTAATGTATTTCAACACAGTAACTTTTTTCATACCTCTCCTGGAAGCACGAGAGTGTTTTTCTCTGATGTTTATCATGCAGAACTATAGAACTACTAGAGCTAAAACTCACAGAAAGAAAGGGATGCTCTTGTGACTTGTTCTCCTGGAGTCTTTGACTCTCATCTTGGTTTACTTTGAATCCTCAGCAACTCGTCAATTGTAGTCCAGATTTTTCCACCCTGATACCAGTTCTCATGGGGATTTTTTCTGTGATTAGTGCTTAGTAAATTATCATTCCCTATATTTTCTTGTCTTTCTCTCCAATTTTAGGGGTAGTGGTTTGCCCCGTAATCTCATTTCTCTCATGGATCTAAAAAGAGTGATTGATTGTTCAGTTTGTTCGCCTTTTTACTTATTGTTAAGGCAGAGTGGTGATGTTGAAGCTCTGTTCCAGTGTTTTCATTATTGCCCCAACTCTGTGTATGGCTGTCTTGTGCCATGAGTCTGTCTCAGCAACGGATGGTCTTATTGGGCTAAATGAACTTGAGTAAATAAGTCATTACAGTATACAAGGTAAGGGAGGGGGCTTCAACTCTACTTATTTTACACATGTGTGTGTTCAAATAGAAAAATTTTGTCATATTTGAAACAAAAGTTTTTTAAAAATCACTATTGTGAGTACATTGCCAAACACAGTGTAATATTTGAGTATTAGCCAGAGATAACTAGTTGTTGCCAATTTTTACGTTATTTTTATGCTGTTTAAAATATCACTTTATGCTATTTTAAGTTATTCTTTGAATCTCAGAAATAAGTAATATATTTGGAAACCATCCAATATCTCACTAAGAATTAAACTCTCTCACTCTATAATCATGTTACTTAATCAAAAATTAATTTCCTGCCAGAGTGACTTGTTAAGGAGTTGCTAATTCTAACTTTCTTCTCTGAAATTTAATTGAACTCAGCGGTCAATCGCTCCTCTCCGCAGGTCTCAGATAACAAAATACATTTTGGGTTTTTCTTTTTGTTTTTTCCCCAGATTTATCATTTTTCAAGCCTGTAATTTTTTCTTTAAATATTGATTTTTTTTAAACAATGATTAAAGCAATTGAAGAGGATAAACAACTCACCATTAAGTGATTAGTCTTGAGGCTTTGCTATTTTAAATCAACTTGGGATGATTTTCAACCACTTCCAATATGTTCTTGTATCCATTTAATGTGGAATTTCTCAACACAG
>RJWM01034180.1:0-19941 GCA_004363535.1 Dasyprocta punctata
GAACTACAGTTGTTTAAAAATGAGTTTCTAGGTCAAGGATAGCCAATGGACATTAAAATGATGGTTTATTACTAGAATGAATCGGGAGCATGTTGGAAAAGGTCATTATGTTAGACCTTATCTTTGCAGATACTGCCAACAATTTGGTTCAACCTCCTCTTATTCCTTATACTGATTTCTATAATTCTACATTGGATCACATTGACCTTATGGAAGAATATCATACCTGGCAGAGCTTTGGAAACTCTCACAGGTATGATCAAAAGCTCATTTGATTGTTTACCCAAATGAAATATTATTTAATGTAATGATTGAATTTTTAAGTTTATATGAAATATAAACAAGTTTATTTAAATAAAATATACACATAGCTTTACATAACTGTATGTAGTTTAGATGTCCATTCTTGAAATATCATTGTGTTTGTTAAACCATTGTCTTTGCCAGATTTTGGATTTATATATGTGTTAATTTGGTTTTGGTTTGGTTAATGCATTTTTCAAAAAAGGAAAACATTCTGTCTTAATAAATAGTACCTTTTATTTTACGTGTGATCTAGCACAGGGGTCAACAAAATTGTTTTTGCAAAATACTAAATATTTTTAGTTCTGTGAGCTATATAGATTGTTTTGTTATTTTAATGCAAAGAGAACTTAGACAGTATATAAAGAATTGAGTGTGTCTGTGTTCCATGTAAATTTCCAAAAAACAGATGATAGGCCATATTTGTCCTGAGATCATAGTTTGCTGGTGCCTAATCCAGTTCATTGATCACACACATGTTCATATGCACATGCACACATACACTTTTACTCCATTATTCTGTAGAAGTAGTAGAGATCTGTTACATATTATACAGAAAGAATAGATACTATTTAATGTAATAGATTTCCAAGTACCTGACAAAAATCCTCTATACACTGCACTGTAAATCCATACTTATAGTATAGATTAAAGAGCAAGATTATCCCAAACATAGTTTATTCCCAGATTCTGAGATATCCAGAAGATTGGCTTTATTCCAAAGGAAACTAAGATATGGTACAGATATAAATAACATGAATAACCTCAAAAGCCCCATTTAGTTTGTAAGTTGGTTAAACTTTCCAAGGACCCTCTCGATCAGAATTGGTGTAATACATGGAATAGCTTTCTGAATGTATCTGCACTTTGGACACTCCTAACTAAACAAAACTTGTTGTGGACTCTTGGTTAGTTTTATGGTGTTTTATTGGCACATTTTATTTTGCAAAGTTACTTTTTCCTCCCATTTTAATATAATTGTACCCCAAGAGTTGTGCCTATTTCAGTGACAGCATCTTTTAATGTGGAGCCACAGCACAGTATCCCAAAAGTGAGTTACACAGGAGTTTTGACAGTATAACCTCATTGGCCCTTGGCAGCCAATCTAAACCTAGAACAGTATCTGGATTCTTTGGACATGTCACCTTTGACCATAAATAGGCTAATCTGTTTTTCTGGGTATTTCACACACATGGTATTTTTTTTATGTGATATAACAAGGGAAAAACTGACAAGCACAGTTTTAAAGTACATATATTCCACTAAATTCATTGCATTTTCTAAGATTTCCTTTTAGCATTTAGTAAAATCATTATACTAAGAGTATTAAATATCTTCTGCTGCTTATTAATAGTTTTGTTACAGAGTGAATACTGTCTCACTTCCAGTTCATACTGAGGCTGTCTTCTTCTTTTTCATAATGTCTTCATTGTACCCAGCGATCACAGATGTACCACCTAACTATACTCAGGCAGATTCCAACTGTAACTGTTGGGTTCACTGAAGTCACTAATAATGAGAGTTTAACTCCTAAAGTGTCATTGCTGCCACACTTCAGTCCTTATAATTGCATTTCTGTCTGTGTAATGTGTGGCTTTAGTATATAGCATAAGATGGACTCTGACCCAGGACAGGAGATTTTCATAAGCTTTGATCATAATGTTGTATCTTTACAGTTATAAATCATTTCACATTATACCATTAAATATAATATTAGTAGCATATTTTCTCCTTTTCATGGCCTTTAAATTGTTGCTTTTCTTTTTGCATATTATAGTTATTGCTAGATTTTTTTCATTTGTGATGCCTCTGCATCAGAAATAGCCATATAATGTTGGGTTCTTATATTAATTTGAGCATATAACTTTTCAGTTCTAATCCTTCTTCAATTCTCCTACCTTTTGGTTCTGGTGTTGACCATATTTTTCACAGGTGATGATATACAGGTGACTATATAAGCTGAAATTGTTTGTATAAACAATGTAATTGATTAGCACACATTTCAGAAAATTACATGGAGCTTCCTTTTGAGAATAAAACCACTGTGTATCTAGTAATGACACATTCTTCACAAGGTTGTGGGAATTAAGTGATAAACACAAAAATCATTTTGTAAATGATAAAACACAATGCAAAAGTAATTGTTTTATATTGCTAGAAGAGGTACTTTAAATTCCCTTAGGATAATTTTGCTAAAAATACACCATTTTGCTTTTTCTGTTTTCACTTGTTGAGCAGGTTTTCCTTCTGTCAGTACCCATTCGTTATTTCTATAACTGCAAAAAAAATCATTATTCAGAGAGACTCAGAACAACAGATGATAAGCATCGCAAGGGTAAGCCAGCTATAAAAACATATTTATGCTGACTTTAATCAATACAGTAAATAATAAGTTAAATGTCTTGCGAGTTGTTCTATCATAATCAGTAAATGTTAAAAGTAAAACTCATATTCTAATTCCTCCATAAGTGATTAAACTCATTTGCAATATGGGAAACAAGACATCCCTAATCTAATCAATTTATTATTCCATAAATATAGCAGAAGACTAAATGTTTCTCACAGATCCAAATTACTAGGAGTTTGTTGAACCTCACTTTGTAAAGTTCCTGCTTCAGGTAAACCAACAGAGCATTGGTGAAAACTTCACTGAGGCAAGGAGGGGTTCCTTAAAACAAAATACTCAAATCACTGCAACATTTTCTAGTTTTATGAGAAGCAGAAACCAGAAAATTACAAAGATATGTCAAAAAATGTATATCCTGGAAAACAGAAATAAGCCTAAAGAAGGTGAAAGATGTTTTATTGGTTCTTAGGAAATCAAAATGTGTAGAGGCCCATAGATACTGGATGATAGGCTGACTTTAGGCATATTTTAGAGCAGGATGAAGTTTATCTCTGGGCCTATTCTTACTACTCCTTATGACTGTTTTCATGACAACACAATGACGTTATCAACTTTACTCAGATTCAGTGACCTTTTTATTTATTAAAGCCCTAGACTACGCATTTAGATGCCCATATATTTCAAACTTGTAACTTGTGTAACATGATTGCTCACAACTGTAAAAATTAAAAGGAAGCTGTATTCTTGTTAAAATAGAGAAACAGAGTAAAATTATTTCCATGTCTTGTCTAAGAGCATTAAAAAATCCTAAAGTATAAATTCTGTTTCAAAATACTTCAAAGGTAAGAATTATTCATTCTTCGGGAAGTAACTTCCTGTAAGATACTTCTTTTTATCACAGAGAAGAGCAAAAGGTTTCAGTGACTGGTGACATCCCAAAATCAGCTAAGACTGAGTATGGGACCATTAGAAGAAATTTTATTGTCTGTGCCTCCCAGAGAAACTCTTAAACCCACATCCCCCCCCCCCGCCCCCAATGAGTTTAAATTGGTATATTCACCACCAGAATTGTTTTTTGATTTTGGGTAGATGTTGACTCAATCTATATAACTAGATATTTGGACATTTTCTATTAGCTGTGTTTGTATAATGTCATGTGCCTGTTTAGTGCTTTTTCACTTTGGGCTATGATTTTTTATATTGTAAGAAAAATCTAAAGAGCTAACTTAATCTAAATTTCTCTAGCAGTTTTCTTCATTCATACTTAAGATATTAGGTATCTTTTCATGTGATTTTTCTTCTTGAAAAGAGAATGGCTGATGTTCATTCTGTTGCAGGCTTTGTTTTCAACAGAGCATAGAAGTAAATGAGTAGACACTGAAAGTCAAATGGCATTATAATCAGTCTTGACAGAAGTTTCCAACATTTTAAGTAATAAACTACCATAACACTTGGAATTAATGACAAATGACTATTTTGACATAAGGACAAACTTGCAGGTAGTCAGTATAAGCAAGAACGTATATGGTACAATCTGAAATTGCAAAAGGGGTTCCCCTAAAAAGAACATCCTCAGTCAGACTATCTAGAATTCTATTGTTGTTAGGTATTTCTTTTATTTGTAGCATTTTCTAGTAAATATGAATTGTTGATGGGAGGAATAACCACTAAGCTTGTGTACCATTAATGTCCTTATGTAGATTTATTTACTATTTCTATTACAACAGCTTCCTAGGAGCTAAATTAGGAATCAAAGACAGGAAAAGGTAGAAAAAAGGTCCGTGACACAAGTCGTTGTCTCAGGAATGTAGATCTGTTTGGTACCTGAGAAGTAAAAAAATTATTAGAAGCTTTAGCAGTGAATATTGGAGCTATGGAAAAGACTGTGAATTAGAGTATTTTATTACAGTAATCTACAAAATCTAAGTAGCTTTAAATCATGTAGATTGGAGGTATTAAAATTTTATCTATTTAAATATGTAAATACCTATTTAAAATGTCTGAAATGTACAACTTTAGCCTGTAGAAAAATTTTCTGTTCTTACCAAGGATGAGATAGTCTGATAATTTAGATAAGTAAATGCACAAAAATGTGAATTTAGTATGATAAATAGTATTTACATATTCCTTATATTTTTTGTATGCTGGGTTTTTTTACATACACATTACTTATATTTTGTAAAAACATGAAAAGCAGATTTTTAAAACTTCTCATGCCTCCATCACCTAAACGTAGCTATTATTAGCACTTTAATAATCTCTTTTATATTGTTTCCTATATTATCTTTAAAAGTCAAAAGATTAATGTACACACAATTTACTTCCCTACAGATTTCAGATATACCTTTCTTGTACTATTTACAGTTTTTGTAACGCTCATTTGTTAGTAACCATGTTGCATTCCATTAACTAGATATGCACATAGGATACTTTTGAAGTTTTGCTTTTATGGATGATACTGTGTTAGTGATGGCAAACCTTTTAGAGCTTTGAGTGATGCTAACAGCCCTCTGCAGCATACATGCCAAAGGTTTGCCACCACTGTGTTGACCATTCTGCAGTATAAAGCATTTCTGTCTTCAAAATTCCCAAAAGTGGAAATATTAGGACAAAGGGTATAAATATTGTCAATATCTTGATACATATTGGCAAATTACTTTTTAAAAGTAGACTTGTTGTGCTTTTAGAGTAAATTCAGTGTCTAAAAAACCTTAAGTCCAGGCTTATCAGAAGTACATACCTTGTTTTAAAAGTTCTCATTTTATGTTTGTATTTATTAAATAAAAAACTTTGCTGCTTAAGAAATGGGACATATGGCAACTATAATGCACATTCTTTACTTAAAAAGTGATTTTTTTTACCTCACTTGGTTGTTATTGTTCCAAAATGAAGTAATAAATAATAATTATATACATTTTAATAATTGAATGTATATAATTGATTTCATGAAGTTTTTAAAGATAAAATTGTACTGATATTAAGATAGGATTTAAGTGATTTTGACTAAAGTATGTAAATGTTTTAAATGAAATTATAGTGCAAGTAAAAGTGAAAAATATTTGCTTTCTTATTTAATTAGCAAAGTCTGGTGGATAAAGTATCTCGAAGACAGAGACCTGATATGAATATGTTATTTCTAAACATGAAAGTAAGACGGACACATCTGGTTAGCGATTCACTTGATGAGGTATAATTTATTCCAAAATGGTATTAATTGATTAAAACTTTCAAAAAATTGTGCAATATGATTTATTACTAAAATTTTAGAAAGCTGTTTTTTATTTCTATATGCCAATAAATGTGTTCCTTTAAGTTTTAATATCACAGTTAAAATCAGTTCTATATTTACATAACAAGCCTTAGATTCATTTTTGTGGTTTGTCATTAGTACCCTGGAAAACAATTTAATGTAGAATACTTGCATGAGTAATCCATGTTTCTTAGGATGTAACCTGGATTCTACCTTTTTTTTTAAATGGTCCTGGGGGTTGAACCTAGGGCCTCACACATGCTAGACAAGCCCTCTACCACCAAGCTATGTTCTCAGCCCCTTATAATTTATATTCTGGATCCACCTAGCTTTGTTATTGACTGGGTATAAAACAGTTCATTCTAATTTCTTCAAACCTCAGATTACTTACCTGTAGAAGTATAGATCTGGCCTACAGGATGTATTGGGTTTCAGGTTCACACAAACACTGATTGCATGTACATGTATTATATATAAAGTTTCCTGTATATACAAGTGCTTTAGCTAGATTGTCATGTAACTATTAAACAAAATGGTTGATTTAGCCATGTGATTTTTCAGAAAGTTGGTGTTGAAGGAGTATTAAAAGGAAATGAATTATTTTATAGAGTAGTCTACTAAATTAAAATTTTAGGGACAAATGATACTTTGATGCACTAACCTTGAACAAGGTGTAATTCTTTTTCCTAACCTGAAACACAAATGTATATATACAGTGTGATCAAGAAATATGGTGAATGTTAAATTTTTTTTTTAAAAAATTTACACATCATCATCTGTCCCCCTCAAAATACTTCTCAACATCTCAAACACACTTATCCCATTGTTCTTGCCACTTTCTAAAGCACCGCAGGAAATTCTTTTTCATGAGTGTCTTTAGTTGCTCTGTCATGGCTACCTTGATGTCCTGAATTGATTCAAAACATTTACATTTCATGATCATTTTCACTTTAGGGAAGAGGTAGGAGTCTCACAGTTTTAGATCTGGTGAATAAGGTGGATGAGGCAATATTGTAATTTTTTATTCGACAGAAATTGTTATACCAGTGCACTATGTATGTGACATGAAGTATTGTCATGACTGAGGATGAAACTGCCCATTTCTCAAGCCATTTTCTACATATGATATTTGTTAAATGCTTTTATAAACTCATAATATTCCAAGTTCATTGTAGTGTTCCTGGGTACAAACTCAGTTGGCGCAGTCCACCATGGTCCAAAACAATCAGCATCACCTTAATGTTGAACCTTGATTGACATGTTTTTTTCACATGAGAATTGGGTGATTTCCATTGAGAACTCGGAATCTTAGTCTCAGGATTATAACCACAGACCTGTATTTCATCTCCCATGACATTTCTTAAAAAGCTGGAATCTGAAGTGCACAGTCAACTGTAATGAAATTGACAGAATTTAATGTTAGTATGCTGTTGCTGATCTGTGATTTATGGCACACTTTAAAACATACCTTCTGTCATCCATAGCTCATAACTGACTCCACAAAATAAGTTGAAATTTGTCACACACTGTTGTTACTAAGGTTCAGTTCACTGCTTCTGGTATTGAACATCCCTGCCTTTTTATTAGATGTCATTCAGTACCAGCATTCATCGTATTTTTTTTATCACATCTCATAGTAACACCTACCTTACCCAGTATCTAGCAAATGCGTTAGACAGATAGATGAATGAATGGATGGCATTTTGTGACATCATAAATAAGATAAAGACTGCTTGACACAGTTTCCACAGTTAAAAAAATTAATCCCCTTTTTACTGCTCTTTGTTCTTCTTTATTGTGTAATTTCTTCAAATAGTTAACCCGGAAAAGAGCAGATTTGAAAAAGAAGTTGAAAGTCACATTTGTTGGCGAAGCTGGTTTAGATATGGGTGGCTTGACTAAAGAATGGTTCCTTCTTCTAATTCGCCAAATTTTTCATCCAGATTATGGTGAGAACTTAATTTTGTGAGCATTATTTCTTAATAATTGTTAGTCTACTTATTTTTAATCTATGCTATGCTTTTACAGACTTTCAGCCATAAATATTGAATAATTAAGGACTACTATTTACATTTTTAAAATTGACTAGCTTGATGATTCAAGTGTTAGTAGGACTCCTACACAAACTGTAAGACTGAGAGTGTGATTTTGTGAGGAAATATCCATATTTTTCCTAAATTTGCCTAACGCATGAAAATTTAATTGTCATTGATATCAAGAACATTAGAAATTAAAAACCAAAACTAGTTTGTTCTACACTAACATGTGAAACCTCTTTCATTAAATAGTGAATCACTGTTAAGAAATAGCAAATCATGAATTTAAAAAAAAAGCCTTTGAAATTTAAACTTACAGCTAGAGACCATACTCATAAGTGAAATAAATCAAACTTGCATGTGTAAACATCATTGTCTCCCTAGTGTAAGAAACTGAAAAAGTAAGTAAGATCCAAAATCTACAGTACATATTGTGAAAGGGAAAGAAACTGCTCAAAAGGAAAGAACAACTGGGATGGAGAAAAGAAGGAAGGAAAATATATATATGTATATGATAGCTAAGAGATACTACTGATTTCTTTTAGTTCATTAAAAAAAGTTTGTGCTTATATTGTTTGATCAGTTATGCATGCCTGTATCTTGCAAACTGAACAATTACTTTGAAGATAACAATATGCAATATATTAACCATTGTTAATTTCCTATTTTGTTTTGAAATTCTGTATCATTTTTATTTTTTTCCTCTTTAAAATAAAAAAAAATTAAACTTAGAAAAACACCTGTGTAATCCTTAATATTTATTGAATGTTTTCCTTCAAAGGAGTTTTTTTCTTATTCTTTATTTCCATATTTTATTATATATCTAGTTTTCTGTATATATTTATATATAGATATATACAAATAAAATTTTTCCAATAATGGGAAATAGGGATGACATGGATGAATTGAAATCCTTATAATTACTTTTGATCATACTTGATAAACTATAAAACTATAACTTTTATGAGGTTATGTGATTTAGTGTCTATCATTTTACTCCATTTCTATCGTTGGTTCAGGATACCAAATAAACAATACAATGACCTATCTATATATTTGATATATATTTATATATACTGAGACTTGCAAATATATAGTCCATTAAAGAATCTGAAATTTTTAACATGAAAAGCAGATTATAGCAAAACTAATGCTAAATTAGTTTGCTTCTGGTAGATAAATGTATACTTCTTTTTAACCATGTTGAGTTTTTTAATCTCTCATGTAAACAAAATTGTGTTTTCTTTTTTCAGGCATGTTTACATATCATAAGGATTCACACTGCCATTGGTTTAGCAGCTTTAAATGTGATAACTATTCTGAATTCCGATTGGTTGGAATTGTATCCTTTACACTTTCCACTAGGAGGTGCTAATGGACTAGAGATTTTTAAAAGATTTTATCTGTATTTTAGAAATGTGTTTTTTAGAATGTTAAGCAGTCTTTTCAAACTCATAGATTTTGTAATATTTATTTGTAATATTGTATCTATGTAGCATCAGTAGATTTAATTGGAAGAAATGACTCAATTCTAATTTTTTTCTGAAGATATTATCTTTCATAAGGTAAATTTCTTTAAAAATTTTGAAATTTAAAACTTTCAAAAAGCATTATTTTTCATTTATAATGAAGTGCTTTTGTGTTTCATTTTTGTGCTTCAGTCATCTAGTTTATTAAATTAAAATTTTGGAAGTTAAATCTAATATACTCCTAAATTCTAAGACATAAAGAAAGTATCCTTTAAAAAGTACTGTTATCCCAGTACTTGGAAGGCTGAGGAAGGAGAATCACTGCAAGTTTGAAGCCAGCCCAGACTACATAGTGAGTTCAAGGCCAGCCTGTGCTATATAGCAAAACCCTATTTAAAAAAAATAAAAGCAGAGAGCATTATTTTTTAATGTTTTTTAAAATTTTATAAATCAGGGCTGGGAATGTAGCTCAGCAGCACAGTGCCTGCCTGGCAAGTGCGAGGCCCTGAGTTCAATTCCCAGTACAAAAAAAAAAAAAGTTACAAATCGATATGCCATCCTCTGATCCATATCAGATATATTGTGGAGGGCATTCCTACATTGAATGGGAAATTATAGATAAGGTGCCATTTCCTTAGCTTTTAAAATTATAAATACAGTTGTCTGTGGAAGAAAGGAGGGAAGAATAAATAAATGAGAAAGCACTAGAGTTTTGTAGGGGAGCAAATCTCACCATTTAAGTTTACCATCCAAATGAACAGATGACCACTAGTGCAAAATGGTCTGTTCTCATAGTTAAATGACCATATGGCATCAGATGCAGTGCATTCCTCTCAGAGAAGATAGAAATTTTTAAACAGAACAGTTGCATTTGGTTAATGCAAGACTAGAAAGAAGAACACATTACAAGCTGAGAGAATGGCAAGAAAGAAAGACAGAATTGTGATGGGCTTGTTGCAGAGCACTGAGCACACTGAGAGTAAGAATGTAGAACATACTACCAGAAAAAGAACTGAAGAGTGCCTTATGCATTTGTTGGGATAGGTCCAAAGGAATGTATGTGGAATTTGAAAGACTAGATAAAAGAAATGGTAGCAGGGAGAAAAAAAACTACACAGTGAGTTAAGCTTAATTTGAAATTTTGTGTTTTATCATATCTTAAAAGTCTAAAGTGCTAAACCACAGCATAGAAGAATGGTTAATACTTCTTAGAGTCCTTTTATTCTATTACCTATAGTAGTCATTTGATGAATATGTTTCAGTGTCATGGAGAAGTTACTGATACTTCTCATAATAGCATGACCTATTTAAATTTCCTAATACATATGATTGTCATATTTTGCATTCTTATATCACAATTAGAGATGAGTGATACTTTGTTTTCTAATCCTTGTAATAATGTTATCATATATCTTCCTTAGCTATTACACTTTTACAGTGGTGATATATATAAAATCATGAACTTGCTAATCATTTTCTTTTGCAGTATATTTTAGTTTTTAATTCAGTCATTACCTAAGAGCATATTAACCACATTAACAAACTATATATTTCAAATTAATCTCAAAATTAAATTATATTTTCTCATTATGAGTAATGACAACATGCACATACATACATACACACACACACAAACTTATAGGAAAAAAAATTGATACTCCAAAAGAGCACATTCTTATGTAGGAAAAGTATGAAATTATAGTGAATTTTGGTCATGTCATTGCTAGAAGATATATTGAAGGTGAAAACTAAAATTTCAGAAGTAACAGACATGACTTATATCTCCAGTTTTAAAATTTCAAGATCAAAGATTTGTTATTCTGCTAGTTCTGAATAAAGTAAGACCTTGGAGTTTACAGGAAATACTGTAGTAGAACCTATAGTAATTGTTTTGAAGGTTACATGGAGAGCTATAATGTAACAGTTTTCGAAAGTAGAATTGCCCATATCTACCTAAGAATAGAAACAGTACGCATAGTATAGTTCAGGATTTTCAAACTTGGCTGTTTTCATTGTATGGCACCTCAGTCCAGTAAAATAATTGCCATCCCCATCCCTGAATCAACCTAAGCAGGTTGATTTAGTGTGAAATAAAATGCTACGTTTCTGCCTTTGGTGCCTTGGAGCAAAGTCTGTTATTCCACTTCCTCACTGAAACATTTGCCTTTAGAATTGTAGTATTTAAAAACTTTTAGAGCTGGGGATTTAGCTCAGTGGTGTAAGCACCTGCCTGGCAAGTGCGAGGTCGTGAGTTCGATCCCCGGTACCAAAAAAAAAAACCAAAACAAAACAAAACAGAAAAAAAAAAACTTTTAAATGAGAAGTGCTTAAAACTCATCATCGGACTGGGGATTTAGCCCAGTGGTTCAACCACTTACCTAGTAAGCATAAGGTCATGAGTTTGATCCCCAGTGCCAAAAACAAACAAAAACTCATAATTATAGTAAGTGATAGTAAGTGGTAAATAATGGTTAGCATTGGTAGCATTTGATTATCATCATAGTTGCTAATAATATAATTATGTAAGTATATTAGAACACATTTTCAGTGTCTGTCCTGTTGAATTTGCTGGCCAGTCTTTGTCTGTATAGTTCCTTATAAAATAGTATGGCTATTCCTTACATTGTTACCAGCCTTCATTCCGCCTTACCTAGCAAACTGAGATATTGTCAGTCTTCTAATGTTTTTAAATTGTTTTCCATAATTGCTCAGCCCATATGTTTAGTTTTTCTTTGGGGCCTATAAAATGCATTTACTCTTTAGATAACTATATAATAGGCAGTTAAATATCATAAAGTTTAATCTATAACTCCTTTCAGCAAGTGAGTGTTGTATTCTTCCATATAATTAATAAATAAAATACAAATAGAGTTTTTAATATAACATCAGTAGCATTTCTTTACTTTGACACTTAGTAAACCCCAAATAATGAAAACCCTTAAAGTTGCACTGTAGACTGCTTTCCCAATTAGCTTATCAATAGTGCATGTATATCTTACACTTTTCCTGCACAGCTTTTTTCTTCACACAATCTGTATTTAATTTTAAAATAGCTAAAATGGCTGTTTCTAAAATAAGTAGTGCATTCCTGCAGTGAATCTTGAAAAAATTCTTGCTGCTACTTGTAACACTGTAAAAATCTTTGTTTAAATTTAGCTAAAAAATTATATATTTAAGTTATAGAAATTTATGAAGTTATCTGTTGTGATCTTAGATAAGTTTTCTGGGGAAATCATTAAATTCTATTAACTGGACACCTCCATTTTATATGACTTGGTAATCAAAGAATTATATTACACAAAATAAAGGAAAAATAAATAAAAGAGAAAAGAAAATTTGTGCGACTAATTAAAAAGTAGATGTATGCAAGAAATAGACTAATGTATAATTCAAAACCCATTTGTTGTCATGGATTTTATGTTAATGCTTAACATTTAGTATGCATAGCTTATGGGACTAGCTGTTTATAACAGCATCACCTTGGATATTCGTTTTCCTCCCTGCTGTTACAAGAAATTGTTGAGCCCTCCGATTGTTCCCAGTGATCAAAATACACCAGTAGGCATCTGTAGTGTTGCCATTGATGACTTATGTCAAATTATGCCTGTAAGTATAAGTTAAATCATTCCCTTTTCTACCTGTACACTCCTTCTTCTCCTAATGCTATTCTTATTTTTAAATATAGTTTCCCTCTGCTTTTGGAACTCAGCTGCTTTCTCACTAGATTTCGCCTTATAGAGACACATCACATACTTTACAATGCAGCTAATCTCTTACAGAATAGTAGAACACACCTTGAAGTCGGAGAGGCAGAGATTTGAATCCAGGCTCTACCATTTATTAGTTTTGTGAACACTGATTAGTTATTTAACCTTCCTGAGTTCTACTTTCCTTATGAATAATGGGATAGTTTTTATTAATAATTTTAAAAAATGATGGCAATCATTAGATCCATGCCAGCCTAGATGTGTATGAAAATTTGTGGTTTAAGTGAAGTGGACAATTTATTGTATAACATACCTAAGGTCATTCTAACCATGCTGTTACTTATCTTTCTTAACAGTTTAAAATAAAATAATGTTTTCATGGAACATGAAAAATTTTTGGAAATATTGAGTCAGTTGTATTTTTGAGTCTTTATTCATGGATAACTTGAATTATAACAAAATATTAGAAAATATTTCCTCAAGTGTTGTCAACATTTTCTTGGGAGAGAAGGGCACAGTAACTGAAATGTGTACATTACTTAACATGTGTGAACTGTATCTTTTATGCTTAAAAGATGAATCAAAAGAGCAGATTTTTGTAGGTAAACAAGTTGAAAGAAACACTACAAATTCATAAACAGTAATATAGCAGATAGCATTGAACTATGCTGGAAACCACATTAGCAGTGTACTTAACTTGCTTGCTAAGAATGGATCCTGGAGTTGTACCTCTGTGGTTTGAACTAGTTTCCTCTTATATAATCTATAATTTACTTTTCCAAGCCTTTGAATGATAGAAGCCATTAATTAGAATTATATATGTCTTAGAAAGTACATCTCAAGTATTATTTTGAAATCTGAAAGTTTACTCATTATCTCACATGTAAATGAACTATAGTAGATCTACTTAACTATTTGAGGTATTCTAGTTGATTTAAAAATACAGATAACAGATTTCTTTTTATAGGAATTGGCCCATGGATTAAGTGAACTCCTATCATATGAAGGCAATGTTGAAGAAGATTTCTATTCAACATTCCAGGTACTAAGGGAATATAGCTGTTTGTTAGCCGTATTACCTACACATTAAAAGTGCTGTTTATAATACTGTTAGAAAATATTAACAGGCATTGGTCAATATCTACAATTGCCTTCTTAACGGATCTTTTAACCTGATAATGTAGAGACAGAAAAGCAGACACATGTAGTTGAACAGTCAGTGGAAATGCATAGTGTTGGGTGCTAGGTAGTTACATATTCCTTTGATGTGGTTACTTTCTCTGAACTTTTCATCTTCCAAAAATAAGCCTGTTCTCTAGTTTCAACACAGGAAGTTAGGAGTAAAAGCTAACAGATCAAACCAAAACATTTATTTCCACTGCTCTTACAATAGTTGGGAGATGGAAATTATAGTAATGCAAAGCTCCAAAGACCTGAGTGTCAGCTAGGTGGCCACATAAGTTTTGTGGGTATCACTAAATTATTTAGTTGTATTTTACAGACAGACGTAAGGCCCTATATATTTGCCCCAAAGTGACATTTATTCTTAATGTAAATGTTACAAAGTTTAGCCTTTCTATAGTTGTGTTTTTGAAAAGAAAGGAAAAAAACCCTGTTCTTTTAAAATTCTATAAATCTATTCATTGAAGCCTATTATTATGTCTACAATACCAGTGAACATGCTGTTGTGGTATCTCATATCAGGTTTTTCAAGAAGAATTTGGAATAATTAAGTCTTATAATTTAAAACCAGGAGGTGATAAAATTCCCGTTACCAATCAAAATAGGAAAGGTAAGTTAGACACCATTTTTCATTTAAAATGATACTAGTATTTACCATTTACTTTTGTTATGTAACATATATAAAATTGCTTTCCAGAATATGTGCAGCTTTATACTGACTTTCTTATCAACAAATCCATCTATAAACAGTTTGCTGCATTTTATTATGGATTTCATAGTGTGTGTGCTTCAAATGCCCTAATGGTGAGTTTAAAACTCTTAAGTATTCAATTAGATTTTGTAATACTATTCACTGACAAATGCTTCCATAAGTATTTTAGTAGATAAACTTTCAAAATTAGAAAATGTAAAAAAAAAAAAATTAGAAAATGTTTTCTACTTTTTAAAAATAGACCTAGAAATAAAAATGTTCTCCCACTCCAGTATTAATTTTCTGGAGGTTTAAAAAAAAATTACCTTTTTTTCTTCATTTTTTTTACTATCTTATTCTGTGTGCTTTAGGACTTCAAAAACCTTCCCCAAGTAGAGTCAGTGAAGAGATCCATGGACTTAAGATTTTACTACTGAGAGACAAAGCACTGAAAGAGTTAACATGCGGCTGCAGAGCAAAAGCCACAACTTCTTACTAAGGAACAAATGTATAACTATCTGCTGCTTCCTCAGAGATCTCTCAGCAATTCTGAGTTCCCTCTTACCAGTACGAAATAGTTTATCTCCATGACCATGGTGAACTCAGGTTGTTTGAGTTGTCTTAGCCATGTAAATACAGGTTAAAGTGCCATGTGAGAAATAGTGCACACTTTATCATGCTACTTATGTTTTCCCTCAGTTTTGGCATGAGTGATTAGTGTAAGGCCTTTCATTTGAATTACTTTTCATAGGTGACACAAATAAACTACACAAATTTCTTTTGGGCAGGAGCATGTAGCTTTCATTCTTCCCAGTTTTAGAGTAAGCTTTGTAAAGTTTGTTGTTGAAAGTACCTTTGACAAAAGAAGTACTTCATTCATTAAGCTCTAATTGAGTGGGATATTTGTTGTTGTTTTGTTCTGTTTTTTGAGACAGGATTTCACTATATAGTGGCCTTGGACTCACTTTGTGGCTCAGGCTGGCCTCAAATTTGCAGTGATCCTCCTGCCTCAGCCTCCTAAGTGCTGGGATTAGAGGTGTACACCACCACGCCCAGCTCTAATTGAGTTTTAATTTTGACACACTGGTAAATAAGAAAGGAGGAATAAGAATTAAATGGAGTAGCATGATCTCTGTTTTTTAAAATTTTAATCTCTGGGAGATTGACTCACCTAAAAGGTGAAAAACCAAGTGAGCAACACAGGGTAGACTAAGTATCTAAACTCTGCAGTAGAACTCAGGCATTGTGGTGCATGTTAGTAGTAGGCAAACAAATGGTATATGTTGGAGCTTCATGCTGCTTTTGCAGGCAGGTAATCTGAATTCATGCTAAGTTATTTGCTTGTCTTTCTGACAACTGCTAATTACCGTTTTATAAGACATTAACCTTTAGAAGCAAAAAATGCCTTGCTTTTGTAGGAAAAATATATGTGCAAAAGATTTTTCTTCAAAAATGGTTTGATTGACTGTAAGAAAAGTCATGAGTTTTGTTATTTACATGACTAAAAATAGTTCCAATTTAATTTAAAAATACCACTTTTATTATGATTTTTTTAAATCATTGTTGACAGCTGCTTCGTCCAGAAGAGGTTGAAATTCTGGTCTGTGGAAGTCCTGAACTAGATATGCATGCTCTGCAAAGGAGTACTCAGTATGATGGTTATGCGAAAACAGACCTAACTATAAGGTGAGCTCCTTATATAGTATGAAATTGTAGAAGAGAAAACAAAACAGAATGTGATTTGCTTATTTGAATAATTTACAGTTTTTTAATCAGTTGAGTTATCTGAAATATTGTAGAGTCCCTCACTGTTGTATTTCATCTCTATAATATGAAAATCTTAAATATGAAATCACCTAGCATTCCCCTTGGGAAAAATTATACAAATAATTATCTACAAAAGTACATAGTTTGTACTTTAGTAAAATAAAGAAATAAAGAAAAAACTTAAGAGCTGGGGCTATAGCTCAGTGAGAAAGTGCTTGCCCTGTATGAGCAAGGGCTAGTTTCAACCCCCAAAACTGTGAAAGTAAATAATAAAAATAACTTTGGTTCTAGAATTTCAGGGATGCTACACTTATAAATTGTATCACTTTAATAACCTTACGTTGGAAAACAGACTTGCAAATTATAATTAGGACAAAAATAGGTTCTGTAATACCTACTGTTAGACTACTTACGTAATTTTATAAAAATGTTATTTTATAATAGTGTTAGTCAACAATTAAATTCATATACGGAAATCCATTCTTAAATTTTACATTGAGGGTATATTTTGAAGGAAATTTTTTTCTTAGAGCTTATTTTACATTAATTTATTGTGATCGCAAGGTTTTTGTGAGGATGTATTAAATAAATTTCCTTTGGTATTCTACAGATATTTTTGGGATGTTGTGCTTGGATTTCCCCTTGATCTTCAAAAGAAGTTGCTACATTTTACTACAGGAAGTGACAGAGTACCTGTAGGAGGGATGGCTGATTTGAACTTTAAAATCTCAAAGAATGAAACCTCCACTAACTGGTAAGTTTATGAATTGTAATTTTTATATTTAATCTATTTGTTATTGGTAATAGCAATTATACAGTTGGAATTAAGGGATTTGTTAGCAATGAAATTATTTTCATAGGAAAGTCTTCAGAGTAAGCATGGGCTTCAAATGAGAGAGACTTTGGCTGAAAGTTCTCTGTTAATTTTTGATACATACCAATACTAACTAAAAATAATTCATTTCCATCAGCTTTTTACTTTACTTGATTAAATAATTGATTTGTAGTATCTCTTAGAACCTAACCTACTTTGTACTATTGTGTTGTTTAACCCTCATTTTTATTTAAATATTTTCATTTTCAGGAAAAATAGTAAATTGTAATATGTTTGTGCGAAGTGGTTTGGCTATTAT
Source organism: Dasyprocta punctata (assembly GCA_004363535.1). NCBI lineage: Eukaryota > Metazoa > Chordata > Mammalia > Rodentia > Dasyproctidae > Dasyprocta > Dasyprocta punctata. The sequence continues at coordinate 17,886 of RJWM01034180.1, forward strand.
ACTTAGTACCAGAAGTACCTTTAGTACTAGATCTCTTTATTTTTATTACCTTTTTAAGTGTCATGCTTTTCACATATGAAGAAACAGTAATGATGGCTTTAAATTATCTTTTTGTAGTGTTAGTAGGTTAATGCTTATGTCCTTTTTACAAACACCTCACAATTTCCACAGCTAATTTGAGTAAGTATAACTTAGATTATAATTATTTTTCTCCTGTTCCATGTATTGAACATTTTGAGTCCTATCAGTTTCCCCTTTCATTTTAGAGTTAGAATCTGTCCTTTGCTTTCCCACTTGCCACCACCCTGATGTAGTTAACTTGTTGCCTCAGTCCTAGCTTATTTATTTATTTATTTTTATTTTTATTTTTATTTTTTTTTTGCGGCACTGGGGATCGAACTCACAGCCTCGCGCCTGACAGACAGGCACTTAAGCCACTGAGCCAAACTCTCAGTCCTAGTTTTTTGAGGCAGGGTTGCACTATGTAGCTCAGGCCAGCCTTGCGCTCGCGTTGTAGCCCAAGCTGGGCCTCAAACTCACAATGCCCTACCTACCTCAGCCTCCCAAGTGCTGGGATTAAAGGCATGCGCCACCACGCCCGGCGAGTCCTAGCTTGTTTAAATAACCACATTCCCGTTCTGCCTGCTGGTTGTTTTATCCTGTTAATTTGCTTTGTGCTGATTTGATCATATTTAGGCAATAAATTGTACTTTTCCCCATTAGCCTATGTTCTGGAATCTAGAACTTACCAAATAAAGCTCTCCAGCCTTCTGTCCCAAACTACCTATCAATTTTGTTTCCATGCTATGGTCAACAGGCTATTTTACCAATTCTTTAACAAATTTCAAGTCTCGCTTCCTCCATTCCTTTAAATTGTTCCCCTTATGGATGATATGTACCTGTCATCTCTCCTAAGACCTAGTTTAATGTTGACTTGCTCTATAAAGCCAAAAATAATCATTCCTTCAGTGAGTTCTTTAAATATAGAGTGATATGCTACTCACCATATCACATGTTGTATTTTAGTTAGCTGTTCAAGGTAGAGGCTAAGCCTTGTATATGTTTGTATTCTCTATGTGGCCGCACAAATAGTAAATGCTTCATGAATTAATATTTAAACCAATATCAAGATTATATTTTAAAATGTAAAACAAAAATTTACATATTTAATTAAGAAGTTTCTGATGAAAACTTACAATTGAAAACCTGAAAAGAAAAAACATCCAGAAGCCTTTTGAGATTATAGATGTATTTATTTTTATATCCATGAAAATACCATCCGTAAAAACTAATCTGAGTAGTCTGTTTTAATTTAAAGGTGACGTTACATGTAAACTTTTTCAGTTATTATTATAATACCAATGATCCTTTTATAAGCTAACGTGGCTTAATCATGAATCTAGAACAACTTTAGGATCCCCTGTGGGAACGTCACACAGATTAAATATAGCCAACCTGCAAAGACACATGGCATTTCAGTCTGATACAGGACTTAAAAAAGGAGTACCTTAAAAGACATATTCCAGAAGAACACATTCCAACTGAAGGGGGAGTTTTGATTCTTCCTGGAAGGCTCACCATTGAAAACCCACTAGATCTCTGTTAAATAAGAATAGTAAATCTTTACCTATCGACAACACTAGTTTTGAAGCTGTACTGATCTGGGTTTGAATCTCAGGTCTATACCTTTACCATCTCAAAAGCTTTGAACAGATAGATTATGTAACCTGTATAGCCTATATACTTCCATCTCTGCTTTTCCTGACCAAAAAAAAAAAAAAAAAAAAAAAGAGAGAGAGATAAAAAGAGTAACAACTGAGGTTCCTCCAAGATAGCCGCCCAGATGACACCGTGACACGGAGGCTCCCTGAATATACCATCAAAATGCTGGAATATAAACTAATATAATAACAGAGAGAAGGAAAAAAGAGGGAGATGGGTCCTCTGGACCCAAGAAGAATCTAAAACGAGAACTGTAGCCCATGGAAAGAGTAAAAGAATGAAATAAAGGCAGAGACCTGTCTGGAGCGGAATCCAATCAGCGCTGCGACCCGAG
>RJWM01034181.1:0-19821 GCA_004363535.1 Dasyprocta punctata
AGCCTCGCACCTGCCAGACAGACGCTTAAGCTGCTGAGCCAAACTCCCGGTCCTGGTTTTTTGAGGCAGGGTCGCACTATGTAGCTCAGGCTGGCCTTGCGCTCACGGTGTGGCCCAAGCCGGCCTCGAACCCACAACGCTCCGCCTACCTCAGCCTCCCGAGTGCTGGGATTAAAGGCGTGCGCCACCACGCCCGGCTGGGCCAAGCTGATCTTGAACTCACAGCAATCCTCCTGCCTCAGCCTCCCAAGCAGTTGGGATTACAGGTGTGTATCACCATGCCCAGCTTTAAACAATATTACTAGTTGGGAAAAAAACTATACTTTCCAAAGTGATATATTTAGTTAGAAGTTATATCTGCTAAATCTCTAATTTTGACTTGCAAGAAGACAAATATTGCTGTCTGCTTCTCCGTGCAAACCCCTGCCATGCTGCTTCTGAAAATCTTTACTGTCCACTCCAGAGAGAATGAGAATGAAAGGGGAAAAAAAATCTCAAACAAAACAAACAAACAAACAAACCTGAAAAATCGTATCATTATTATGGGGAAAAATTTTTGCTTTTTTTTTTTTCTTTTTTTGTCTTTTTGAGACAGGGTCTCACTATGCCATTCTGGCTGGCCTGGAGCACACTTTGTAGGCCCAGACTGGTCTCAAACTTGCAACGACCCTCCTGTCTCAGCCTCCCGAGTGCTAGGATTACAGGCGTGCACCACCACACCCAGTTTATAAAAGGTTCTGAGGGAGCCAGGCGTGGTGGCGCACGCCTTTAATCCCAGCACTTGGGAGGCTGAGGTAGGTGGAGCATTGTGAGTTCGAGGCCCAGCTTGGGTTACAACATGAGCGCAAGGTCGGCCTGAGCTACACAGTGCAACCCTGACTCAAAAAACTAGGGCTGGGAGTTTGTCTTAGTGGCTTAAGTGCCTGTTTCTCAGGCGCGAGGTTGTGAGTTCGATCCCCGGTGCCGCAAAATAAATAAATAAATAAATAAAAATAAAAGGTTCTGAGGGCCAGGAGTTTGGCTAGGCCTGGGAGTTTGGCTCAGTGGCTTAAGCGCCTGGTTGGCAGGTGCGAGGCTGTGAGTTCAATTCCCAGTACCGACAAAAAAAAAAAAAAGGAAAAGGTTCTGACCAAGGAAAGGACCTCTGAGTCCTCTGGGGTTCCCCAGACTATGTGCTTCAAGCTGCTGGCTAAATGATTCACAGTGGACCTCAGGGCGAGCACATAGCTCTCAGGGACAAGGAGGGGAACCGTTCCTTCCAGAGGGTTGGGAAAGTTTCTTTAATCTAAAAAAATAATAATAACCACAGACTGTTCACTGGTCAGTGAAGCCATGTGAAGGTTCAAAACAAGAAGGGACGAGCATGGGAACCAGGGATGTGGCAGGACTGACATCAGAAGCTGCCTGCACACTGGTGAGTGGCAGGTGTTAGACCTGGAGCTCTTCGGTAGCCAGGGCACCACATGACCACACGGCCACGGAAGGAGGTCCCCAACTCTCACCTCTCTTACCTATGTCACGTTCCCAGGGCCTGGGTCATATGCAGAACAGTGGCTGCAAAGAAATCTGGAAAATTCACTCTTCAGCTGTCGCTCCTCTCTGAATGGATGATGGGTAGAGTGGGTACTGACAGAACCAAGCCCAGGAGCCGGGGCAGCGGGCCTTTCCTCTGGGCTGCGTCACGGTGCCTAGTGATCCTGAGGGGAATTAGGGAGGAAGGGGGCACAGAGAGTATCCTGGAATACTTCGATGATGAACTAAACCTAAGGCTGCTTTCAGTAGGCATGTTTTCATAGAAGAGGATGCATCTCATTTAAACAGCTTTAAGAGTTTTGTTGTTATTGTTTTTTTGAGACAGGGTCTTGCTGCATAGTTCAGGCTGGCCTTGAACTCGTGATGATCCTCCTGCCTCAGCCTCCAAAGGGCTGGGGTTACAGGCATGTGCCATCATGCCTGGTTGTATTCATGATTTCTCAGACTTGTCATGTTAGGACTTCTCTGGACTCTTAAAAACATTATGAATACCGAAGAGATCCCCCTGCCATGTGGTTACATATCTGTTGATATTTGTCATGGGAGAGGCTAAAATTGAGAAAAATTTAAAATACAAGACTATGCATGTTCTATTTTGGTGGAATGTTGACATCACCTGTGAGTCCCTAGAGACCCCCTAGTCCCCATGAGAGAATGACAGTAGCAGATGACACTAGCAGGTGTCACACATACAGACCTCAACTCACATCTCCCTTGTGGCCCCAACCACGCCAAGAAGCACAGCCCAGAGAGTATCTCTCGAAGGCCATCAGTCAGCTCTGCAGGGTTAACTTCATTAACCTAGAGATCATGACCTCCAGCCCGAACCAGGCACAATGACCCACTCATCAGGTAGAGATCTGGGGGGTCAGCGTGGCCCAATATTCCACCCTGTGAAGGTGCCACCTCAACGCCTCCTGCTCTTTCCTCTGAATACTGCAGGTAACGTCGATCTATGATCTGCCAATGGCAGGGCCAGAGTAAGAAAGCTGTTCACTGAATACTGATTGAGCTTAATTTTATATCTGCATAAAAATAAACATAAATCTAACTTATTTCACCATCTCAACGATCCTGAACCCTCCACGTTAGACCTCCAAGGATAATGAGTCCAAAAGGTCTTCCTTGTCTTTAGGGAAAGGCCTAGGAGAGGCCCTTGCTGAGCTGAATTGTGTCTCCAAAGAGGTGTATTGAGGCTGGACATGGTGGTGACTACCCATAATCCCAGCACAAAGGGAGACTGAGTCAGGAGGATCTCAAGTTTGAGCTCAGCCTGGGCAACTTAGCCACTTAGCGAACCTTGTCTCAAAATAAAAAATAAACCAGGCATGCTGGCGCTCACCTGTAATTCCAGCACTCAAGAGGCTGAGGCAGGAGGATCACCATGAGTTTGAGGCCAACCTGGGCTACATAAGGGAGTTCAAGGCCAGCCTGTACTACATTGTGGTCCCCTGTCTCAAAAACCTAAATAAATAAATACTTAAAAAGGACTGGGCATGTGGTTCAGTGCAAAGGCCCCAGGTTCTGTCCTCAGCGTGGGGGTGGGGGGCTGGCAGCTCGAGGGGAGAGGGTCTTACCTTGGCAGGCAGACTACGCAGAAATATGGCACAGAAATAAGGTGTTCGCAGAGCCGAGAGTGACCGCAGCCACAGCTGCCCCAAGGCAACGAGGAGAGACCCTGGGAGCCTTCGGTGCGGCCTCCAGATCTGTGAGGGGATCCCTGTGTGTTAACCGCCCCAGTCTGTTACAGCACCCTTGGGAAGTCAACCCGGGCCGGAGCCGGGCTGGAGAGGCCTCCTGCACCCTGAGGGGAGGTCCGGGAGCAGGGGGGGAGGCAAGCCCGGGGCACAGCCCTCCCACGATGCACCTGTAAACTCCTAATTCTATTGATGGCAGCACCCTGGTCTCTGTACTTCTGATAGCATTTTGTGTGCGAAATTAAGCTTAAACTTCTTTTTTTCCCCCCCAGCATTAGGAACTGAACCTGGGGCTTTATCTTTGAGCTACATACCCAACATCTTTCTCCTGCTTTTGCAAAATTTTTTTATTTTGTGATAGAGTCTTGATAAGTTTCCCAGATTGGACTTGAACTTGGTGATCCTCCTGCCTCAGCCTCCCAGCATCCTGTGATTATAGGCATGCATCATCACACATGGCTATGCTTAAATTTTTAATCAAAATTAATTATTTCAGCCAGGCATGGTGGTGTATGCCTATAATCTTACTAACTTGGGAGGCTAAGGCAGGAGAACTGCTGCAAGCTCAAGGTCAGTCTGAGCTACACAGCAAGATGCTGTCTCAAAAAAAAAATTAAATTTTTAAAGAAGAAATTCCCTTTTAATGGGGCTGGGCTCAGTGGCACAGTGCTTGGCTAGTACACAAGAGACCCTTAGTTCTACACCTTGCATTGCAAATAAAAAAAAGTTTCCTTTTAAGTCTGTACTGTATTAGCTGTTCATTTAATAGAGTCACGGCATTCATAGCATGTGAACTTTTATCATGAAAATGATAGTAAAACTAAAGTTAGGAAGGCAGCACCACTGAAATGTATATACTAGTTTCAACCCTCGTCAGACCCTCAGTCCGAGTTTAGGTCAGCTGTGCCAGCCACAGTCCTGCTGCCCTGGCAGTGGCTACAAATGAGTAACGTAATCTTTCCAGGCCCAGGTCTCCTCCTCTGTAACAGGACTACCACACCGGCCTCCTGGGGCTCTCATGGCTTTGTAAACAACCCGGTTAATACAGGACAGGTGCCGAGGAGTAAATGTCAATTAGAGGCCGCTCCGAGAGAGTAGTAGAAATGAAAAATCCAAGGAGAAGTGACACTGAAAGAGGAGGACAGGGAAGTTTCTTCACGGGCCCTGCAAGTTGAGAATGATGATTCGTTTTCCTGGCTAGGATCGTCTTCTGACAGTGGCAGCCTGGCCTTCACAGAAACTTTCACCGTGACTTCATCTCAGAAGAGGTTTTGAGCTTGAGATCTCTCATTAGCTAATTTCCTGTTGTTCCTCATAAATTTATATAAACTTTTCGTCATTATATCATCTCTACTGTGGTAGTACTGTGTTCAGTAAATGTCTTTCCTTCTCTTTTTCTTTCTTTCTGTCTGTCTGTCTTTCTTTCTCTTTCTTTCTTTCGTGCTGGGCACTGAATCCAGGGCTGATACACTGAGCCATATCTCCATCCCTTTTTTAGTTAGTTTGTATGTATGTATGTGTTACAGTTTGTGTTTGGATGTCCCCCCAAAGCCTCATGCAGTCATGGTGGGGGCTGAAGCTAGCATTTGTGATTGGTTCATTGTCTAGCACCAGGATTGGCTCAGGGTGGGGAGCCCACATACAATATAAGGGAGGGAAAGAGGCATGCTTTTGCCCTTTTAGCTCTTGTCACTTGCGGCCACCATGAATGGCTGTCCCTTAGCTATGCCATCCTACTTTGGAGCCAGCTGAGTATGGACTGAAGTCTCCAGAAACTGTGAGCTAAATAAACCTTTCCTTCCTTCATTTTTGGCATCAATTATTTTGTCTCAGTAGCGAGACAAAAGTAACTGAGACAGTACGTATGTGAGACAGGATCTCTCTATGTAGTCCAGGTTGGCCTTGAACTCACTGTGTATTTTAGCAGTCCTCCTGCTCAGACTCCCTCATGCTGGTATTACAGGTGTGAGCTGCCATTCCTGGCTAGTTTTTATTTTGAGGGTTTCACTTTATCAATAAATGTACTTCCTTTGCAAAGCAGTACTTCTTTTCTTTTTTTTTTTTTTACTCCCTAAATGATCCCTTTCAAACTATACTTTTCCTCTCATTCTAATACTGTTACTAAAATAATTATAATACATTCAAGCAAAGAGAAAGAGGGAAAAAGCTGCATTGTTTTGATTACTACAGTGGTAGGATTTGAAATTGGAAAGTGAGTACTCCAACATTATTTTTCAAGATTGTTTTTGCAGCTGGGCGTGGTGGCGCACGCCTTTAATCCCAGCACTCGGGAGGCTGAGGTAGGAGGAGCGTTGTGAGTTCGAGGCTGGCTTGGGCTACAACGCGAGCGCAAGACCGGCCTGAGCTACATAGTGCGACCCTGCCTCGAAAAACCAGGGCTGGGGAGTGTAGCTCAGCGGCTTAAGCGCCTGCCCTGGCAGGTGCGCGGTTGTGAGTTCAATCCCCAGTGCCGCAAAAAAAAAAAAAAAAAAAAAAAAAAGATTGTTTTTGCTATTTGAGGTCACTTGTAGTCTCAGATTTTTATTTTTTTTCTGTCTTTTTGAGACAGGGTCTCACCATGCAGTTCAGGCTGGACTTCAGCTCACTTCATAGCTGAGCTGGTTTTGAATTTGCAGTGATCTTCCTGCCTCAGCCTCCTGAGTGCTGGGATTACAGGATTACAGGCATATGCATGCTGGGCTTTTTTTTTTTTTTTTAAGACAGGGTCTCACTATGTAGTTCAGAATGACCTTGAACTCGTTACATAGCCCTATGCTAGCCTTGAATTCATGGTGATCCTCCTGCCTCGGCCTCCCAGATTCTGGGATTACAGGTGTGTGTCATCACTCCTGGCTCATATCAATTTTTACTTTTTATTATTATTATTTTTTTGGTACTAGGGATCAAACTCACAACCCCATACTTGCCATGTGGGCACTGTGCCACTGAGCTATATCCCCAGACTTTCATATCAATTTTTAAAAATCTTGTTCTTTCTGTAAAATAAATGATTTGGGATGGATGTGTGGTACACACCTGTAATCTCAGCATGCAGAAAGCTGAGGCAAGAGGATCATGGTGAGTTTGAGGCCAGCCTGGGCTACATAGTGGGTTCAAGGCCAGTCTGAAATACATAGTGAAACCCTGTCTCAAAAAAACAAAAAATAGCCACGTGCGATGGCACCTGCCTGTAATCTTAGCATGCAAGAGGCTGAGGCAGGATGATTGTTGCAAGTTCAAGGCCAGCCTCAGCTACACAGTGGGTTCAAGACCTGCCTGGAATGCATAGTGAGACCCTGTCTCAAAAAACCCAAAAATAAATAGATAAATAAGAATTTTGATAGTGGTTGCATTACAGCTGTAGCTCTACATGGAGATTATTGCCAAAGATTATTATACATATTTTGTAATGCTCTGTTTAGTATCCATAAATGAAATTCATTGATCATGAAATTTCTCCTCAAATAGTATTCCATAAGAGATTAATATAGTGCTTCAACTATATTATAAAGCAGAAAAAAAGAACATACACATTTCTAGCTGGGCATGGTAGCAAATGCCAGCACTCTGGGAGGTGAAGGTAGGCAGGAAGATTGCAAGTTTGAGCCCAGCCTGGGCAACTCAGTGACTTAATGAAGCCTTACCTCAAAAATTTAAAAAGGCCAGGCATAGTGGTGCATGCCTGTGACACCCCCAGCACTGGGGAGGCTGAGGCAGGAGGCTCTCCTTTAGCTCAAGGACAACCTGGACTATGTAGCTAGTTCAAAGCCAGCCTGAGCTACACAGCGAGACCCTGTCTCAAAAAATAAAATAAAAATTACAAAGCAGCTGGGGATGTAGCTCAGGGTAAAAGTTCTGGGTTCAGTCCCCAGTACTTTTATTTTTTTATTTTTATTTTTTGTGGCACCGGGGATCAAACTCACAGCTTGGCACCTGCCAGACAGGCGCTTAAGCCACTGGACCAAACTCCCAGCCCTGGTCCTTTGAGGCAGGGTCGCACTATGTAGCTCAGACCGGCCTTGCGCTCGCGTTGTACCCCAAGCCGGCCTCGAACTCACAATGCTCCACCTACCTCAGCCTCCCCAGTGGTGGGATTAAAGGCCTGCGCTAGCACGTCCGGCTCCCCACTACTTTTAAAAACAGCATTTCAATTAACGTGTGTGAGCGGGCGCCACCGCACACAGGGTAGTGACGGAGCGGGATGCAGGGGGCCTTTACGAGGGGTGTCGGGTGTCTCTGGCTCCCCCCACGAAGCCGCCAATGGTGCGGCCCAGTCACAGCAGACAGACACACATCCTCAGCCGCTGAGGGGCCCGGCGGGGAGGAGACTGCTGGCTCAGCCCCATCGCCTGCCGCGCTGGGGTTCCCTTGCCACCTGCGACTGCAGCCCGCTCTGTGTCCCCGGCCTCTGAGGGGCGGCTTGCGGGAGGCTGCACCGCACATCCCCGCTGGCGGAAATGGCGCCCAGGAGTTTGACCTTTGCGGCCTAGGCCTTGTCTTCTCCTAGGATTTAACTGCGCACAAGATGCCGGTGAAGTGCTATAGGCAGCTTTTGTTACAGCCCTTTGTTTTCAGTTTACGCAACACACATCCTTACACGCGTGTGCACACACACATCCATGTCTCTGTTGAGATAACTGTTATCTGCATTCGATTTATTAATTTTTTAACTTATTTTTTGAGACAGAGCCTTACCATGTAGTTCAGGCTGGCCTTGAACTCACTGGGCAGTCCAGGCTGGCCTCCAACTTGCCACGATCCTCCTGCCTCAGCCTCCGGAGTGCTGGCATTACAGGTGTGTGCCACACACCTGCTCTGTTCCTTTTCCCCAGGGCCACACTTGCCCTTCCTCCTGTCCTGTTGCCGGGCTGCCCGGCCTTATGGGAGAACCGGGCTTCTGTGTAAGGGGAGGCTGCCTCCGTCTGCAAGGTGGTGGGTGAGGGTGCAGCGACCGGGCCCCAACATCCACCTGGGGCACCAACAGCCTGACTCTGAGCCAGCACCCAGGCTTGTACCAGGGAACAATTCAAGGGCAAACACACTTGTAGCAAGGCCTAGAGACCTAGTGCCTGGCAGTGTGCTCAACAAGTATTTGCTGAGTTACTAAATAATGAAAGAGAAAGCGGGTGTGTGGCACAAGTCTGTAATCCCAGCACTTGGGAGGCTGAGGCAGGAGGATCCACGTGAGTCTGAGGGCAGCCTGGGCTACAGAGTGAGCTCAAGGCCAGACTGAACCACATAGTGAGACCCTGTCTCAAAAAATAAATAAATAAATAAATAAATAAATAAATAAATAAATAAAAAAGAAGAGGGAGGGAGCACAGTGCCTGCAATTCCAGGCATGCTTTCTTTATGGCTTACCCAGAATGCCTTCCTGGCTCAGTCCTGCTTTGTGTTTGTTGACATTTTTTTGAGACAAGGTCTTGCTATGCTGTTCAAGCCGGCCTTAAACTTACTATGTAGCCCAGGCTGGCCTAAATTTACTACATAGCCCAGGCCAGCCTAAATTTACTACATAGCCCAGGCCAGCCTTGAACTCACAAGGATCCTCCTGCCTCAGCCTCCGAGAACTAGGGTGACAGGATTTGTGTTTGTTGATCTTGCGCTTGCCAGTTGCCACAGTTTTCCTCATTGAACGTGGTGTGCTGGACTCGTGCAACTTCCCCTTCTCTCTGACCGTCACTCTCGCTCTGTGCTGTAGGCCTCTAGCTCAGTGACACCTTGGGAAGGAGAGACCAGGATGTGTGTGTTCAGGCTTCATCCTGAAGCAGAAACACATCTGACTGTGCAGTTACTGAAAAAAAAATTTTTTTATTTAAAACATCTGTTGAAACTCACAAGATGAAAAGTTGGGGAAAAAATATACATTTTTCCTTTCATTACAAGTTTACATTGTATCCGGAAACCTGGAAAATAATGATTCAAGCTAACTGAATAGTCTTTCAAAAACTTAGTGGGAAATGAGTTAAAGATTTTTTTTTTTTTTGCCAGTATGTTTAATAGAATTCCCAAAATTTCAGGCTGCTTAATCTCTATCAAAGAAAATGGCAAGTGGGACTAATAGATGAAATTTCAAGATTTCTAAGGAGGAATAGTTCTGTCAGTTGCATATAAACCTCATCTGAAAGAAATTTAGTTTTCAAAGACAAGCGAGGCTGGGTAGCACGCGCGCCCAGCCCAGGGGCAGGCTTGGGTTCAACCCGCACCCCCCCAACACATGTCCACGAGCACGCGCGCGCACACACGCACAGCAACGCGGAGAGCAGCAGTGAAGTCACCGCACAGCACCATCACCCTCAGGGCCCAAAGAGGTCCTCGTCATCCTCTCATGAGGCTCGCTGACTCCATCACAGAGAAAGCACCCTGAATTCAGTCCCCAGTAATGAAAAGAAAAGAAAAAGGTACGGATTGAGTACTACTTTTGTAACTAGAAAAAGGGAGATATGGAAAATAGGATGGGTGTGGCTAAGAAAACGCAGGGATGCGTGGAGGTCTCAGGACAGTCCCATTCTGCACGGGGTCGGTGTGTAGGCATGGGGCAAGGGGGCCAGCGCCGAGGCGAAAGCAAACCCAGCAGCCTCTTGGGGCTCATCCTGCAGAGCCGTGTGCGAGTTTGTCTCAAACAGGAACGTCCGCAGCCTTTAACCAAGCCTTGAGGAGGGAGGAGGCAGCCCACAGAACGAGAGAAAATATCTACCCCTCCTACAGCAGAGAAGGCGCTTGGATCTAGAGTACATAAAGAGCGCGCATGACTTTAATCCCAGCACTCGGGAGGCTGGGGCAGGAGGATCGTTGTGAGTTCGAGACCAGCCTGGGCTACAGAGTGAGTTCAAGGCCAGCCTGAACTGCATAGTGAGACCCTGTCTCAAAAAATAGGGCTGGGAATTTAGCTCAGTGGCGTAAGCGCCTACCTGGCAGGCGCAGCGTTGTGAGTTCAATCCTTCGGTTCCCCCCCAATAAAATAAAATAAAAATAAATAAATAAAGAGCATGCAGTACTCAACAACATGAATGCAAATAATCCCCTACAAGGGGCAAAAAGTCTCAACGGACGTTTCTCCAAAGACAGACAAACAGCCAACAAGCATACATGCAAAACACGTTCAACGTAATTGGTCACTTGGGAACGCGCGTGCACGCCCCGGCGAGCTAGCGCCGCGTACCTGCGGGATGGCTCAGAGGAGACACAGGGCTGGCGAGCGTGCAGAGAAGCCAACTGCCGCACGCTCTTGGTGGAAACAGGCAGGAAATTCCTCCAGGACTGAACAGAGTCGCTGGGGTTGCCCTGTGAACCAGCAGTTATGCCTCGAGCTATGGCCTAGAGGAATGGAAATGACCAACAGAAACTTGCACAAAATGTTTGCAACATTACTTGTAGTTCCCCGGGGTCTTCGCACTGAGCTACATTCCCAGGCCACTTTTAGTTTTCTATTTGGAGACAGGGTCTTAGACATTAGCCCAGGCTGGGATTGAACATGCGGTCTTCCTGCCTCAGCCTCCCAGAATGCTGGGATTGTAGGTATGCACTACCATACCCAGCTCTTGTTTTATTTTTCTGGTGCTGGGGATTGAACCCAGTGCCTTGCACATATTAGGCAAGCACTCTACCACTGAACTATTTCCCTAGCCATGGGGTTTCTTTTTGGGGTGATAAAAAAGTAATATTGTGATCATCATTGCACAACTCCAAATACACTAAAAACCTCTGAATTCTACACTTCAAATGACTTGTATGTGAATTATATCTCAACAAAGCTATTAATAAAAACAAAAGGAACAAAAGCAAAACCTCATCTCTGCCCAAATCATCTTACCTAAATCATCTGCATAACCTGGGTTCTCAGCTTTACGTGCTTAACCATTTATATTTCATGAGTTTGGAATTTAAAATCTAGATAGAGGCGGCACGAAGGATTAAGTTTGCATTATTTATAGATGAGAGAAAATTGCAGGTGTCACCTTAACAGTATAATATTTCAAGCACCCTGAAATCCTTCAGACCCCATTAACAATCATGTTTGTTATGCGCTCCCTGAGCAAAGATATTTATTCTCAGTAGCCATAAAACTTAATAGCCCACAAAACACTTCAAAATCACGTTTAAGTGGTGGCGCATGCCTTTAATCCCAGCACTTGGGAGGCTGAGGTAGGTGGAGCGTTCGTTCTGAGTTCAAGGCCGGCTTGGGCTACAACGCGAGTGCAAGGCCAGCCTGAGCTATGTAGTGCAACCCTGCCTCAAAAGCTAGGGATTGGAGTTTGGCTCAGTGGCTTAAGCGCCTGTCTGGCAGGTGTGAGGCTGTGAGTTCAATCCCTGGTGCTGAAAAAAAAAAAAAATCACATTTAACTGGCCTCACTTCCAATGTACCTAGTCCTGATTTTACAAATTAAACCTTAATACCCAAGGCAGATTTACCGTTATATTGGTGACATGCAGCGAAGAACAGGTGGTCTTTCTTGAACTGTACTGTCCATTGTGGCAGCTGCTGGCCATGTGGCTATTTGGCGTGGAATACATCCAGATGGAGCCCATGGGCTGGGCGTAGCTCAGAGGTATAGCATTTGCCTCATGTGCATGAGGCCCTGGGTTTGATCTTCAGGACTGTGACGATTCCAAAGCCCAAACCCCAAATGGAGACATACTTTTTTTTTTTTTTTTGGCGGTACCAGGGATCGAGCTCACAATCTCGTGCCTCACAGACAGGTGCTTAAGCCACTGAGCCAAACTCCCAGCCTAGTTTTTTGAGGCAGGGTCGCACTATGTAGCTCAGGCCGGCCTTGCGCTCACATTGTAGCCCAAGCTGGCCTTGAACTCACAACGCTCCTCCTACCTCAGCCTTCCGAGCACTGGGATTAAAGTCGTGTGCCACCATACCTGGCTGGAGACATACTTTTAAGTGTAAAATGCCTCCAATAGATTTTGAGGATTTAGTGTAATAAAAGAGAATGTAAATTATTTTTCAGGACTGGGATTGAACCAGGGTTTTCATACTGAGCTACGTCCTCAGCACTTATTTTGAGACAGTGTCTTACCTAGTTGCTACACTTTTTGTTTTTTTGGTACCAGGGATCAAACTCAAAACCTCGGGCCTGCCAGGCAGGCACTTACGCCAGTGAGCTAAATCCCTAGCCCTATTTTTTTTTAAATTTTAAACAAAAGGAAAGTAAGAAACCAAAGCAAAACAATTTCACAACCAGCCAATAAGAGAGTAACAATAATCAGCACATTGCATTTTTTTTTTGCGGCATCAGGGATTGAACTCACAACCTTGCATCTGCCAGACAGGTGCTTAAGCCACTGAGCCAAACTCCCAGCCCTAGTTTTTTGAGGTAGGGTCACACTATGTAGCTCAGGCCAGCCTCGCGCTCATATTGTAGCCCAAGCTGGCCTCGAACCCACAACGCTCCTCCTTCCTCAGCCTCCCGAGTGCTGGGATTAAAGGCGTGCGCCACCACACCTGGCTATATTGCATATTACTATATTCACAGAAATTGTTTAGGATAAAACATTATCCAAAAAATTATTAGCCGAAACTTTTGCCTCAGTGAATCAAGAGAGACCAGCTATATGACTATCTTTTTTGTTATGATTGCTCTATTATTTTCAAATAAACATTTCACATTAAAAATGAAATCTGAAGATGGCCCTGTGAAAACTTTTCACTTAAAATTCTTTTTTAATTGTCTTAACTAATTTTTTTTTTTTTTTTTTTTTTGGCACCGGGGATTGAACTCACAACCTCACACCTGCCAGGGCAGGCGCTTAAGGCACTGAGCCAAACTCCCGGCCCTAGTTTTTTGAGGCAGGGTCGCACTATGTAGCTCAGGCTGGCCTTGTGCTCGCGTTGTAGCCCAAGCCGGCCTCGAACTCACAACGCTCCGCCTACCTCAGCCTCCCGAGTGCTGGGATTAAAGGCGTGTGCCACCACGCCCGGCTGCTAATTTTTTATATATGTAGATTTTCTTTCAGTTCATCACACAAGTACAACAATGTCATGGTTACATATTGTGTCTTATTTAGTTCACTGAAAAGTTTATTTTCAATACTCATCCATTTAAGAGTGAAAATGTCTAGTTTATTGTTCTTTATAGCTGAGTAGTATTCCAGTATATAGAAATACCACATCTTTTTTTTTATCCATTCCTCAGTCAAGGGGCCTTTAGGTTGTTTCCAAGAGCTTGCTATTATGAACTGGGCAGCTATAAACATAGGCGCACACATATCGCTGTGGTAAGATGTTTTTAATTCTTTCAGGAAGATACCCAGAAGGGGAATAGCTGGGTCAAATGGGACCTCCAATCCTAGCTTTTTGAGGAATCTCCACACTGACTTCCATAGTAGTTGCACCAGCCTGCATTCCCACCAACAGTGGAGAAGGGTTCCTTTTTGTCCACAGTCCCTCCAGCATTTGTTATTGGTTGACTTAATACTAGCCATTCTTTTTGGGGTGAGGTGGAATCTCAGTGTTACTTTCATTTGCATCTCTCAAATGGCCCTATTTTTTGAGTCAGGGTCTCACTATGCACTTCAGGCTGGACTTGAAGTCACTTTGTAGCCCAGACTGGTCTCGAACTCACAACGATCCTCCTGCCTCAGCCTCCTGAGTGCTGGGATTACAAGCGTGCACCACCACACCCAGCTACCTAGCTGCTAAACTGGCTCAGTTGAGCTCAAACTTGTGATTCTCTTGCCTCAAACTCTCATTGGTGGGATTATAGGCGTGTGGCACCACCATGCTCCATTTAGTTTTTAAATTTTTTAATCTTTGGACATAGAGTCTTGCTATGTAGCCCAGGCTGGCCTTGAACTTGTAGCGATCCTCCTGCCACAGGGTCACACAGTGCTAGGATTACAGGTGTGTACCACCATACCTGGCCACAGTCAGTTTATATAAATATGGAATTAGAATTATTGGCCAGGAATTCAGCTCAGTGGCACAATCACCTGCCTGGCAAGTGCCAGGTCATGAGTTCCATCCCTGGTACAAAAAAAAAAAATTATTTTTGGTGGTCCTGAGATTGAACCCAGGGCCTCAGGCATGCTAGCCAAGTGCTCTACCACTGAGCTACACCCTGGGCCCCAAATGTTTTTTTTTTTTTTTTTTTAATCCTAAATTGAAATATTTTAGATACATTTGTTTAAATACAAAATTAAATTTCACCTCTCTCTCCCCCACACCCTTTCCTTTTCTCTTTTCACTATCTTAATGTGGCTACTGGAAAATTTTCAGTTACCAATAGTATCCCTGGCTTCTCTTTGGTTTTGCTTTCCACAATTTCAGCCACCTGCAGTCAAGGTCTGAAAATTCACAGTACAATAAAGTAGTGGAGGAGGGGAGGAGAGACATTTCCTTAACTTTTAGTACAGCATACTGTTAGAACTGTTTTATTACTAGTTATTGCTGCAAATCTGTGTAAGAAAAAAACATGCTATCACTATAGGTCACTCCTGACGGGTGTTGGATGCATTTCCTGTAGACGTGGGCATCACTGTACACAACTCATCTTGCACTAGAGAACCAAGCTTCTGAGGGGACCATAAACATGCAGGAGACACTCTGAGAACGTCCTATGATAGTTTTCCAGTCATATCTTTTTAGTGTCCAGAAGTCCTCAGCACAGGTGGAAAAGCTGTAACATAAAGCCCATGCTGTGTCCTCACAAAACAAAGCAGTGTCTGACTCTCTGCCACTCTTGCTTTTGTGTGGCAGTACCAGGGATGGAATCCAAGGCCTGCCCACGCTGGGCAAGTGCTCTGCCACTGAGCTGCACCCTCAGCTGTTCCTTCATAGGCGGCACTGAATTGGAAGCAAGAGAAAAGAAAGGATTATAGGTTACGATAGGTGATGCCAGAGAAAGCCAGAAAAAGTGTCCAAGTGAGTTTTAGGGAGAATGCTGGGATGGTGGTACAGTGCTAACCCTAGCACATGTGAGGCCCTGTATTTGATCCCTAGCACCACAAAAAACCATGAAAACTTGTTAAGAGGGAGTTACTTCACATGTGGAATTTTTTTTTTTTCTTTGCAGCACTGGGGATTAAACTCACTTCACGCCTGCCAGACAGGTGCTTACGTCACTGAGCCAAACTCCTGGCCCTAGTTTTTCAAGGCAGGGTCATACTATGTAGCTCAGGCCAGCCTTGTGCTTGCATTGTAGCCCAAGCGGGCCTCGAACTCAAAATGCTCCTCCTACCTCAGGCTCCCGAGTGCTGGGATGAAAGGCGTGCGCCACCATGCCCGGCCACATGTGGAATTCTGAATCGGTGTGAACCCTCCATCTAATTACAAGTTGCCTGCACATGGCACACATGCAGTTATTAGCAATGCTGGTGGTCACACCCAGTGTGTGTGGCCTCTTTGTACCTTGGATAAAATGACTTGTTTACCGGGCCAGTGCTGTCCACGACAGAGCTGTGTGGTTGTGAAGCAGTTGAAATGTGGCTACTGAGAAGCTGAATCTTACAGTTCACTTGGGGAACTCCAGCTTGGCCTCGTGTGGCCAGCAGACTAGAGAGCAGCTCCTGAGAGCAAGCACTGACCTGCAGCAGCTCACCCACTCTCTGGGGGTTGCTCAGAGATGCCCTTCCACTGCCAGATGCCACTAGGTTTCGAGTTTGGAAGGCACCTATCTGGAGGAGGGGACCTTGTCTGCATACACTGCAACCTCTAACATTGAAAGCTTGTGATTGCGTGCCTGTGTGTACACAGTCTTCCCTTTTCTTTTGCTGGAGACAGTGCCTGTATTTTTCTCCAAGACCTTCCAAAGTGCTCATATCCGCCATCAAGATGTTCCCTGCTGTTGGAATGTGGCCCCACCAAGGGAGAAAGCAGATTTCACTGAACAAAGAAGAGCTTTGTCCTTTGCTATGCAAGCAAATGCTTCTCAACCTACGAAGGCTAGAACCTGACCAGACAGCTTTTTAATTCTTCCACTGGGCTTTTACTTCTGAAACTAAAAGATGCAATGTCCCACTGTTTTTGTTTCAAAAAAGGATACATACATCCGCATCCATTTACATATATTTCATTTTGCACTCCCCCTCCTCTTTAAGTGTGAAATGGTCACAAAATACATTCCAGCGCAAGTCCTAGTTAGTACTGACCTGTGTTGCCTGAAACATCTGGTGAAGTTCCAACTACTGACATATCACTGTGGCTACTACCAGTATTTTGGTTGATTCAGGAATCAATCAGAATTTTTTAAAAGATTGGGGCCTTACCACGTTGGCCAAGTTGGCCTCGAAACACTGAGTTCATGCGATCTCCTGTGTCAGCCTCCTGGGACTACAGGTGTGTGCCACCATGCCAGGCTACACTTTTTTAAAAACCAGTACAGCAGTTATCCAATTATTACTTGTAACATGAAACCATGAAGATCCAAGGCCAACCAGGTTTTATTAGTGTAATGGTTGTCTAGTTATTACTTATAAAACCATGAATATAAACATTTCAGAGCATGCTCTTGATAACTGCCTTATTTTTGTGTTAGGAAAAATGCTGGTTTTACATCATACTAAAAAAAATAATTCTTTATTATTTTAGGCAAAAATTTATTTTTGTAGCACCCGGGGATTAGAACTCACAACTTTGCATCCGCCAGACAGGTGCTTAAGTCACTGAGCCAAACTCCCAGCCTTAGTTTTTTTGAGGCAGGGTTGCACTATGTAGCTCAGGCCAGCTTTACGCTTGCGTTATAGCCCAAGGAGGCCTCAAACTCACAACGCTCCTCCTACCTCAGCCTCCGGAGTGCTGGGATTAAAGGTGTGCACCACCACGCCTGGCTTAGTCAAAAATTTAGAAAATAAAAAAATACTTCTATATTGAGGATGAGGTTGTCTCTAGTTTTGTAAATTTGCCAGAGAAACTTCTTCCATGTTAACATTGAAAACATTCTAGCAGGGCATGGTGGTACACACCCGTAATTCCAGCACTGGGCGGGCAGAGGCAGGGGGTTTGCAGTCAGCTCCAGGATGGCCAGGAATACAGTGAAACCCCATGCTCACTTCAGCAGCACATAAATAGTGAGACCGTCTCAAAAAGCCAAAAACAAACCATAGTGAAAAATGTCTTGATTCCTATCCTAAAGTGATTTACATTCCACACTAAGTCCCTATAGTTATATTCTCAAGTCTCAAAGTAGCTGGAAGAGTTCGCCTTGAATCATCATTTTTCCACTGATGTTTAAGAAGACATGAAGCCAGGCACAACTGTGCATGTCAGTAATTCCTGCCACGTGGAAGGCTGAGGCAGGAAGACCATGAATTTGAAGCCAACCTGGGCAACTCAGTGAAATCCTGTATCAAGATTTTTAAAAAGCAGGTGGGGGGATAGGGTGTTGCTTGGTGCTTGCTGGTTTCAATCCCCAGTACTGAGGAGGGGAAGGGGAGGAGACACGCGCAGACTGGCAGGGGGCTAATGCAGCCAGGAAAATGAATTCATCACATCGTACCATATTTTCCAAAAAAAAACTTCAGTTTGGCCTCACTTTTTATAAAATGCAAATTTATAAATGCAGAACCACAGAATACACTTGCAACAGAAAAACTTAAGTCCTCTGTAAGTAATTTTCATTAGTCAATCTGATGAAGAACTGGCTATTATTACTGGACAGTACAGACAGGGCCACTATACATGTAATGAATTTGTTTTTTAGGCCAGCTAAAAAATAATCTGTCATGCTACTTCCTGTCCTCCCTTCGTCTTGGCTGTGCGGTGGAGTGCTCAGAGGAAAAGGGCTGAGGAGCCGCATTCATTCTCACCCTCACATTGGCCGCCAGACACAGGACAAATGTCACCCACACTCTGCGAAGCACTGCCCCTCCCCTTGTTCCTTTCATTTCTACTCTGGTGTGCGCACTGGAGGGAGGCTGAAACCAGCGGAGGGGCCGAGTCCAGCCGGAGTCAGTGGCTGTGACGCCGGCTGCTCTTCTCTGTCCCTCTCAGACCGCACACGGTCACCAGAGTGTCCTTGCTCAGGACCCTGCCTACTCTTGGCCTCTTCCCTTTGGTCAGGGACAAGATTCTTGTTTGCACTCAGTTTTAGAATTTATTTATGTACATCATCAATAGAAAGCAGGTTTTAAAAATATTTATTACATTTGGTTTTAGAAATGATAGAAAATAAAAATTGGTACAGTTATGTCACACAACTTTGGAAGGCAGATTTATGCTTTCACATTTGAGACATCCAATATACAATGCCAATAGACAGGTAAACAGTGGGTGACAAAGGGTACAGGATGTGGACATGTATGTATACATATATTTGGTACCAGGAATTGAACTCAGGACCTTGCACTTGCCAGGCAGGCACTGTGCCACTGAGCTACATCCCCAGCCTGCAATGTGGACATTTTAGTCTTTGCCATTATTTATTTTAGGGCAAATACCAGTCCAGTAGAAATAGTTCCCAACATAAAAGGCACCTAGAGTAAACATTAGACCTTAACCAATAAGAAGAGCTACATGTTTACATGAAGAAAAGACTGCAGATCTCCTGCAAGGCATTGAGAATATAAATGCAGAAGCAACTGCAAACTAAAAAGCATATAAACGCTTACCTGAATCTGGTACATGAACTGCATAATGACTGTCATCCTTATTTTTTGGTGGTGTGGTACTGGGGATTGAACCCCAAGGACTTCCCACTGAGCTATATCTCAGCTCTTTTTAAAGGCTTTATTCTGAATCCTGGGCATAGTGTTGCACGCCTGTAATCCCAGCATTAGGAAGGCTAATGCAGAGGACTGCCAGGTTCGAGGCCAGCCTGGGTTACACAGTGAATCCAGGGGCACCCTGAATTACAGAACGAGATCCTATGTAAAAAAGCTTTTGAGCGAGAGTCTCACTGAGTCACCATGCTACCCAAGCTGGGCTTGAACTTGTGCTCCTCCTGCCTCAGTCTCCCAGACTGCTGGGATTGTAGGCATGCACCACCACACCCAGCTGACGATCACTTCTGTGATTATAAACCTATAGGCCTTTTATTATCACTCGAATCAGCATGAGTACTATATTTATATTTGTAACTGGGGACTCTCAAATTATTTATCCACAGTCAAGATTAGTCTTGTTGCATTTGCTCTTAAAATGCTTGCTGTGTACTCCATTCATGATATGTTAAGAACTTCTGCTGTCCTGCAAATATTCAGCATGATCTAAAACTGCTATTTGATACTTTCAAACCTAAGTCCTTTTTTAATATTACGACATCTGCAAAACTGGTATCTGACTATGATTTAAGCACCTAAAGTACATTCTGACCAATTATATCCTCTGAGCTAAAATTAGGATCCTCAGGATTTGTGTATATGTACAAACATTGCAAATTATTTCCTTAAGCTAATAAAAACTTAAAAAAATACAAATAATCCTTTGCTATAAAGATTCAGAATCCATACATGAGTGTTCTGCTTGTAGATAAAGCAAACGCTCCTCAGCGAAGCCAGGTTGTGTTCAGCTGTGTCTGGTTCTTGATGCTGGTATCCATTTTTAGCACTTCTCGAATGGCCATGGTAGCATAAGTAGAAGGAGGCAGGGAAAAATCCATTTTCAGAGCCCTGTATTTGCCTTCTGCCAGGCAAGAAAGAAGACAAC
>RJWM01034182.1:0-13404 GCA_004363535.1 Dasyprocta punctata
TTCCTTTGCACAGGATGAGGATGTTTACAAAGTAAGACCCCTGGCTCCCTGCTGGCTCTCTCAGTTAAACTTCTGATCTTCTCAAATTGTAACAATGACCAGGTAACTGTGCTCTATACCCCAGGATGTAGAGCTGCTAAGTTACTTAATTAAGCTGCTAGACTTTGCAAGTTGACACAATGTATAAACCATAGCAGTTCATTTTTGTGTTTAAATCTTTGAACCAGGTGCAATTTACCTTGGTTAAATGTTATGTTTTATACACCAGTTTCCAATTGTCTATACACATTTATTAAATGATCTGCTTTATCTTACTAATATGCAGTGCCAGCTTTACCATACGCTAAAGTCTCATGCGTAGTTGGGTCTCTTTACGGAATCTGTACTCTGCTGTATTGAGCTGCTTTACATGCATCTTGTTAATGCCATTTTAATTACATTAGCATGATAATTCACTTTAACATTTGATGAGGTTATTTTCTAAGTACTGTCTTCTAAAAGTACAGAATTTCAGGTTGCAATCTTAGTAACGTTAGAATATTATTATTGACTATTTTAAAAATCTATCTTCCTATGTAACCATTGTTCATAAAATCTAAAACATACATAATAGTTTCATTTAAAGATGAAAAGTATCCTTGAAAATATTTTGTATGTGCATCTGTATTCACCTAGGTCTGTTTTCAGATTGTATAGGTACCCTATAAATTTTTCAGTTTGAAAATTATGAAGTCAGTAAATTAAGCATAAGTATGAACCATCAGCAAATTTCTTCAAATCTCAAATTTGAGCTTTTAGTCCTAATGATGCTTCATCAGAGAAAATATCTTTTCCCCATAGCTGTAGGTAATAAGTGTTGTCCAGGATGATACAATTATGGATTATGGATTATGTCATCAGAAATGGAAAATCTAATCTGTTTCTTATACTAAAGAATCTGGTTAAAACCATGGGACTTGGGGATTGAGAAGAGGACCATATTTATTACAGTTAATTTTATGCCCTCAGAAAAGTGCTGGAAATCTTTGGAAGCATCTTCTCTGAACACATTGGTCCAGATGCTTAAGGCAGCCATCATCTCTGAACTGCATTATCCAATTGTAAACTATCAGAGTGCCTGTAATTTAAAAGCTCTGCTACAAATGATGAAAGAAGTGCATAAGGTAAAATTTCACCTAAAGAATGTATACATCAGTTTATTAATTTGCAGTCCCTTAGATCTCAACCTTTTGGAGTTGTTTTTCTCTTTCCTTTTCCTATTTTTCTTTTTTCTTTTTTTCCTGGTTTGGGATTGAACACAGGGCCTTCACACTGAGCTATATTCCTGGCCCTAAGTATTATAGATTGCTCCAGGATGAAAATCCACAGAGTTATACAACCTACACCATTGTCATTTTAGAATGGACATAGAAATAAATTCTATATCCATTAGCAGCTGATCCCTAGTGCCTCCCAAACTCCAGTATCCCCTTCTTATCCCAGCCCTAGAAAAACCACTAATCTACTTTTTGTTTCTACTATTTTGGATATTCACTGTAAATGGGATCACATGTCATATGGTCTTTTCTGTCTGGTTTCTTTCTCCTACACAATGTTTGCAAAGTTAATCCATTTACATTAGTGTACAAGTTTCTGGGTACATAGATGTTTTCATTTCTCCTGGGTAAAGTGGGACTAATTTTAGAATTTCATTCTCTCTAACTACATATAAGGCATGGTATCAGAACAGTTTTTTAAAATTTTTTGTCCAGGGCAGGAGCAACATGTTTATTCTCAAAGTCACATCCCAGAGGAGGTCAGCAGCCTGGGCTTTCCAAGGATTTGCTCTGGGCCACTGTGAAGTGGTTCTTCCAGTCACTACAGCCCTTGGACAGCTACTGTGATCTCCTGTGTGACCTGTGTTTACCTCTCCTGCTAGGACACAGCCTCCTCGAGAGTTCCTCCCATGTCTTATTCTACCTCTGAGATTACTCTGACATTGAAAAACCACCCATGATGATTTCTACCTTGGTCTATCCCATGCATAACAAAACTCTGTGCCAAATTCACATTTTTTAATTCATGAAAAATGTGCTGAATTTGCTAAAAGTATCTTGGATTTTTATGGTGCTTTTTATTTTTAAGACCTATAAACAGGCTCCAGTAAACCTAAACTCTATAAATTAGCTTCCTAATCTCACTAATGACAATTTATACTTTGCCCATATTTCTTTATTAATATTGGAGAAATTATAGGTCAGGAAATGGAAATTTAATAGAACTGTACTTCATCGCTGAAAAATGTATTTGGTATATACATATAACTGTATTTCATCAATTAATTATTAACAGGAAATACAATCGCAGGTCATATTCTTTTTAAGGTAAACAAAGTTAACTGTCAGTTACCAGAAAGTACTTTCAACATAAATGAGCTCTCTGACATCATGAACTTCACTACAGATAGAGAAAGACTGTTCATGCGGGAAAACGAACTGGTAAGAATAACATTGTCCTTTTACCAAATGTTCGTGCCTTTGAGCAGGGCACACTGATGGCTGCGTGGACGTCCCTTTGATAAATTAAGACTTGAAATTTCCTCATTGCAATGCCCAATTTGCTAAATTAGGTAATCATTGAAAACATATCTCTTACTCATAAATAAAATGTGTTTTCTTGGAAATTTATTTTTAAGTAATTTGGATTCCTAAAAGCAAATTCCAAAAACCATAGCAGAAAATAATTTAAAGTGATAAGGTAAAAGAATGGAGTTATTTTTTCTCTAAATTGAAAAATCATTACCTGCGTTTATATTTTAGGTGCCTGCAAATTTCAACTACCTTGTTGTTTTCAGTGATTTCCCATTTATCTTTAATTTGGAATCCAAAATTAAATTATTGCATGCTGATTCAGTTGTAAAAATGCAGGTATGTATGCTATATTAGTCTGATTGTTGCTATCACAACATACTCACAGCTGGGTACTTTATAAAGAAAAGAAAGTTTATTTAACTCACAGTTTGTAGGTCCAAGAACATGACCCAGGCATCCTGGCAAGGCCATTCCCTCTTGCTGAATTACAGCATGGTAGAAAAATAGACAGGGAACTAGCCATTTGCTGAAAGGACCAACTGTGTTTGACCTAGCTTTGTTAACACCCTAATGTCACAGGATCTAATTCATTCTGTGAGACTGGTATTGATCTCTGCTGAGGGCAGTGTCCATGACCTAATCACCTCCCACCAGGCCCCACTTCTAAAAGCTCTACCACCCCTCAGCATCAACGCACTGGGACCAAGCTTCCAGCACATGAACATGACCGACACCCTCAAACTGCAGCAGGTGGTCTACACTCTTTGTTACATTAATTTTCAAACATATATAAAATAAGATACTGGTATAATGAACCTCCTCATCAAGATTCAGCAGAGACCAACATTTGGTCACACTTCCTTCATCTGTCACTTTTGTTGTTTTTGTAGTTGTTAGAGTTTTTATCAAGTCCCAGGCCTAATACTTTCCACCTTTCCATACGTTAGTGCATGATTTCTGGTTGTCTTGTTCTTGTACACACTGAGATTCATCAGTGGATTCAGGAGGTTACTATGTGATTCTTCCAATTTGATGTTTCCCATCAATCTTTTTAAATTTTATAGGGATAGAAAAAAATATTTAATGGCTGTTTTTGTTATGGTTTGCAATATGAAAAACAAACAAAATATTAGTACTGGGCATGGTGATACATATATGTAATCCCAGCATTTGGAAAGTTGAGGCAGGAGGATCATGCTGAGTTCGAGACCAGTCTGCACTACACATAGAGTTCGAGACCAGCCTGAATTACATAGTGACAGCCTGTCTCAAAAAAAAAAAAAAAAAAAAAAAAAAAAAAAAAAAAAAAAAAAAGAAAGAAAGAAAAGACAAACTCAAACAAGGTTTGCAATATGGTGATACTTCTAATGTTATAATTTCTTTCAGTCATTAACCAGAATTCTATTAAGGACTTTGCTTCAGTCAGGGATACTTCATTACCAAAAAATGCTTCAACATCATTCCCATAGGAAGATAATGTTTAATCCTTTTCCTTTAATTATTAAATGTTGCCAAATTACTCTATATAAACTGTATACCAATTTAAAGCAGTGTATGCTATATTTACAAGCAGTGTATGCTATATTTACCTAAGTGTGATCTTCCCAATTTAATGAATTAATCATTTCACTTTAATTTTAATTTACATTTGTCATTATTTGACATCCTGGTCCTCACTTTCTTCAGATAATACCTTTTGTTTTCCTATTCCAAGAAATACTGAAACTATGCAGTAAACTGTCCTTTCTCTCTTTTCTCTATCTACAGTACTCTTAGTCACTACAGTAATGTGTTCTTACTGTCACTGTTTGGATTTTTCTCTCTTTAAGCTTCTCGGAGTTTGTAAAC
The DNA here is from genome assembly GCA_004363535.1 of Dasyprocta punctata. Taxonomy (NCBI): domain Eukaryota; kingdom Metazoa; phylum Chordata; class Mammalia; order Rodentia; family Dasyproctidae; genus Dasyprocta; species Dasyprocta punctata. Next base: position 4,419 of record RJWM01034182.1, read on the forward strand.
ACCAGCTGTTACTCTTTTATTCCAAGATAATACCTGAGTCAGTCCATGAGTTTATTCTGATATCATTGTACTTTTTCCCTTCTGCTTCTTTCCAGTAGCTATGTTATTTCCATATAATATTTACATATTTTGTTTCTTTTTCATTCTGAGTGTCAGTCCTCAGACATATATAATGCTCGTCTGCCAGACATTATGTTAAAGACTTTCAAAGATTTTGTTGATCTCTGGGGTTATTTTTTAGGTGATGCCTAAAGACATGTTTATATCCATTTATCCATGATGTTTAGACTTTAGCATAGGAATCCAAAATTGTACCCATCCCAGACTTTAGGAATTCAAAGGCCATCTGAGTGGAACATAGAGAAGTCCAGGACACTATGTCCATAAAAGAAGCTATTTCAGTTATAAAATATTTCCTTTCTATATTAATTATATGATGGCTTGCACAACATTTTTACATATGAAATCCTGCATAAGTCCATAAATTCCAGGTTTACTTACGATAATCAGTCCAGACACAAAGTACCTCTTTCTGAGTCCTACTGAATTCAGTAGAGAAAGACTCTCCCTCTATTTACTGTTATTGCTGTCTGTTATTAGAATACTTACAAGTAAGTTTGGCCAGGTCATTTCTGTTTTTATTTTCCTAATATCCTTGGGAAAGGAAAAATGTAGATTGTCTTTCCTTCTCAAGTCTAACTTTCCTCTAAGTTTGCCTTAACAAATCAGTCATTTTGTAATGTATTCATCTTCAGAAATGCCTAATCTATTTAGTCTCTCACTCTTAGAGTAGTTGAGTGAACACTGGACCCAGGCAGGTTGCACACTACAAAGAACTGGAAAAGTCCTAGTTGTAGTTATCATATGCAGAGCTGGACAGCATACTTCATAGACCCATTCTTCAGAGACATGATGTAGTCCCATTCTCCAGAGTCATGTCTTAGGATGTAACCTCCAAATTTGATTACTAATTCAAATGTGGAAGTAGACAAAGGCAAAATAAATACATAGAAAACAGGAGTAGAGAAGCTGGGAGAGAAGATAAGATGTAGGTGTCCGATCCAGCTCTGCAGTGGGTGAGTGGCAGTACAGACTTTTCTGCCTGCTGGAGTCAGCAGAGGACAGTCTTGGCCACTGTCTGCTATGGACATGGGATATACTGCTCTACAGTCAGTATTGCTGATGCAACCCAGAGTTGCAGATTCTTAAGACACAGGGGATGACCCACAACCAGAGGACCAGAGATCAGACTTGTTCCATTTCCTAACAAGCCCAGAACCTCCTACAAAAAGCATCATCTGAAAGAAAACACAGAAAAATGGAGTGAAATCATGAGTATATTTCTCACTGTAGCATATATAGTGGTGGCAGAGATCTAGGACAGGTGGTTCCCAAGCCCAGAGCCCCGTGTACCCTTGTCTGGAAGCTTGGAGAGAGTTAACATGGATAAACACACCCAGATTACAAACCCAGAACAGGATATCTGCTAGCCACTGGTCTCGCTGTCACAATTGCAAGACAGTTACCTGGAGAGCTACACTGGTTTATGAGTCCTAAATACTTTTGTATTATTCTTGTGATATGCAGAAGCCCTAGAGGAGTGTCAAGGGTCAGAGTAAGGTCAACAAGTCCATCTCTAAATGTCCAACCGAGTTCAGCAGAAACAAAGTCAGGGACTGAAGTGGTGTAGCAGTCTTGGGTACCCAAAAAAGCTAAACAGAGCACTAAGTAGACTAACTGCAGCAATGCTAGATATAAGATGGGGGCAATTGTGGCATGTTTCTAGAGCTTGTAGAGCACACTACCTTCTGGGTTAATGAACCGTAGTTGGGAGAAGAATCAGTCTTCTTGAGTATACCTTCTCTCATCTTTGTCCTACAACTAACATTATTCCTAAGCCCTGAAAGTACCCATCGTTCATGAAGTTCATGGTGCCAACGCCATTTCAGCATGCTAGATACCAGGATCCTGTACTACAATGTGTAATCTGAGATGCTTTTAATTACTATGCGTCACCATTCATGTGTGATGACTCATTTCTTGTGCATGACTCTCAGGTGCCATAGTTTTTATGATGCTACATTTGCTTTATCTACCATCATGTGGACAAATGGTTCTTTTTCTTAATGACAGTGGGAGTACATCAAGTATTGGCAGTCATGATTAAGTGGATGTTTTGCAAAGTATGTTTTATGAGAAATACTAAACAATCTCTAGGATTCTTGCAGTCAAAAGGAGAAGCCAACCAAAATATTTCTTTTTACAGAGGTCAGCAGAATGTGCAATGGTGAAAGGAAAGGTTGAATCACCTACATTAACACTGAGAATCAGGCGAAGTCACCTGGTAGAAGATGCCCTACGTCAATTAAGCCAAGCTGAAGACACTGACCTTTTGAAGTCTTTAGTGGTACAAGTAAAAAGTGTCATTGAATATTTTTACTGATGCACAGGGGTTGATGTTATGCTTGGCTTGGCCAGAGCAGTTTGATTTTGCTTTGTGTATCTTTTATCTTTCTGCTGGGACCAGCAAGCATGTTCTCACTCAGGCAAGAGACACAGGATAAAAATGATTAAACAGGTATTTTTTTCATCTAAGAAACCTCATGGATGAACCCAAGTCAGAGGTTGGAAATATACTCAGAAATATCAAGAAGAACTACAAAAATCACATGCAAAAGTCATGGATCAAGGAGTGGTAAAGAATTAGAACTATTCATACAGTTAACAAAAACAAGTGGAAAAGACAGTGGTCCTACATTTTGGCTCTTGTTTGAGTTTAAAATCTTCTACTGTATGGGTTTCATTTTTAGTCATCCTTCATTTAATCTTTTGTGTCTGAAGGGTGTTTATTATGTGATATCTCAGAATATTTGCCCTATTGTGGTTATAATATTATAGCTAACGCTGTGGGTAAGGTTTGGAGTCTGACAGAAGACAGTGGATTTTCTTGATATCGGCCATGAGGATTAATGTTGACCTCTAAGAAAGGAGACCAGAACCTGCAGGGTGAGACTCAGATAGGAGAGGGATGGTTCCCAGAATGAGATTCCAGTGGGAAACAAACTATTTTATAAGCCAGACTTTCTAATTGTGTGACTCTCTTTGTAGCTATTTTTCCTTCTATCTTAATTGTGAGGAAATCAGTAGAAAATTATTCCCCAACAGGATTGACCAAGAGATAAGAAAGTAAATTTCAAGGTAAATCCAATCAATATAGAGATTCCAAATGTGGCAAGATTGTCATTGCGCATTATGAATGAGTCCTATGATGCAGACAGACTTTCTAGGATATGAGCAGAAATAGTAAAATCAGAAGGAAGCTTAATTTCTTGTTGTACTCTTCATGAGGGAAGGCAAGGTAGTTCTTGAACATGATGGTTGTGGCCAAGGTTTTGATCAAACATCTTACAAACAGGATCTTCCAGGCAAAGAGAGTAGAAAGAGAAAAGTCCAAAACAATGAAGCTCATGGACACTTACAGCAAAACAATTTGACCAGAGTTATAGCTCAGTGGTAGAGTACTTGGCAAGTATGCATGATGCGCTGGGTTTGAGTCACATCCCAAAAAAGAAAACAATAACAAAAAAAAAAAAAACTAAAAGAGATAAAGGATATTAGAAAAGGAAATCAAAAAGGAATAGCTACAGAGACGTGCAGATACAAGGTTAGTCCAAAGCCAACAAGTTGAAAAGTAAAGAGAAATTTAAAAAAGAGGGCCCAGTTGATACTGGTTTCTTGTGTGATGGCTAGGGCAATCAAGAACCATAGTTTCCGCTGACCTGATGCAGAAAGTTTAGCTGGAAGGGTGGTTTAGTGAAAGCCCTATTGAGGACACAGGCATGGGAAACCAAGTAACTGTTAACTGAGGCCAAGGATGTAAAACCTGAACAGTAAGATGAAGACACACAACAACATAGAATAACTGGGGAACTGAGCAGCCCTGGAGTCAAAAGCACATCAAAATTCGATTCAAGATTCTGGTCAACATAAATGATAGATGCTAGAGTCTCCCTTCCCTTGGTCTATGTAGCAGTCTAAGGGATCCATGCACTTACTTTACAACAGCCTGAGAAAAATAGGTTGATTGTCCCCATTGCTAGGCTGGAAATTGAGGCTGTGTAGACTGGATAGAGGTAAAGGTTGAGTGATTCTGGTAATTCTTGTGACTGTAAGAATGATCATTAGAGATTTAACACTTTTCCATAAAGGCTGAAACATTAGATTTAATCACGGAAAGAATGAAGTATGTGAATCAAAGTATCATCATATAAAGCAGTGACAGTCAGGATTAAGTCGATGCTACACGAAATATATGTTATAAGAAATATTTTTTAGAAACCTAGGGTGCCTGTCAGTCCAACAAAGATGCCAACCAAAGTATTTCTTTTTCTAGGGGCCAGAGCCAAACATAAACCTGCAAGCAATAGTGGAGAGAAGGGTTGAGTCACCTAAATTAATTCTGAGAATCAGGTGAAGTCACCTGGTTGAAGATGCCCTACATCAATTAAGCCAAGTTGAAAACAGTGACCTTTGGAAAGTATTAGTGGATCAGTAAAATGTGTCACTGACTATTTTTACTGCTGTGGAAGTGAATATTCCTGTAATGTAATGAAGTCTGTCTTTAAAAAGCCAACATGCCGCAGTCCAAGCATCTGGAGGGGCTCAGGCAGTAGAATGGCAAGTGGGAGACCGGCCTGCCCAAAGTGGAGATTTATTCAGACTCTGCCTCAACATCTCAAAATTTAAACATTTTTAAAGGGTTGAGGAATACAGCTCAGTGCAAAGGCCCTGGGTTCAATGCCTTGTACTGCTACCCACCTTAGTCTGCATTTGCACCTATGGTTATTAGTCTTCTAGTTTCTAGAACTCACTCTTTACCCTTCAGAGAACAACAATGGGATGTTTCATTACACAGTGAGTTGTGAGTTAATACTTAGTATTGATGGCCATGAAAATGCTGCATAACAAACCATCCCAAAGTTTTATGCCCTGAGATGCCAATAATTTATTTCTCAGATCTGCTGATTTAGGCTGAACTTGCCTGGCAGCCTTAGAAACCTGCTCTTCCTTCTTTTACCTCTCCCTCTCCCCTTTCAGCCCTAGACTCACTCTCTTCCTTTTCCTCTTCCCCTCCTTCTCTTCTTTTTGTTCATGCTCATCCTCCTCTTTTCCTCTTCTTTCTCTTCTGTTTTTTAACCTCTTCTTGAGAAGGACAAACCCATCACCTTATACATGCTAGGCAAGTATCCTGCCACTGAGCTGTATCCCCAGCCTCACAATGTAGAGAGCTCTTCCCAGGCATCATCACAGTCCAGGAAGTTTGTATTTGCAATCCTATGGAGAAGTTATTGAAATTCTAGCGAGTTAATTCCAATCTACCACTTCCAGTGCAACCCACAGCTAGAATAAAGACACCAAGACATATTTATAGGGGCGAGGAACCAAGAGAGTCCTAAGTCCAGGTAGGGTGATAGTTAACTGGAACCAAGGCCTTGATCCAGGGCCAAACTTCTATTTTATTAGTTCATGAAGAAGGGAATGGTTTGAGGATGAATACATGTGAAAATATATGAGTACGGTAAGCCGGGCTAGGTAGGGGGCCTGAAATTACCTCTGCAATATGCAGAAAGAAAGGTATACAGAAAGAGTAATTTGCATAACACAATTTGAGGTAGTATATAATGTTTTGGGGTCAGTGCTTCAGCTCTGATGTGTAATCTTTTATGTCCTGGGAAGTCATAGCCTCTTATCCCTAGTCTCGATCCCAGCCAACAGTGTGGAGGCTTGCTCTTCTTCCTGCCCAGCTCACACGTGTTCTTTGGGAGCTATGGGGATGGGGAAACATTACCCTGTGGCCTTGCTTCAAAGACTACTCATCCGCACCTCAGCCAGACCGATTTACATTGCTTAAAGCCAGTTGAAGGGACAAGGAAAAATCCTAGCTCTGTATATATCAATGCATGGAAATAGGGCGAGGTTTAGCTAAACTGGAGATAATTACTCTTCTTTCAAGGACAGTTGTCCAAGTGGTCCTCCACACCACAAGTTTTGCCTGAGTTTGTCACAGGTCTGGCATATGAGCAAGAATTGGTTGGTCTTGTATGTCTTTCATTTTCCTACTGGAATCAGCAAGCATGTTCTCACAGCAGTGCAGGAGATGCAGTATAGAAATCACTCAAGAAATACTGTTTTGGTCAAAGAAATCTCATGGATGAACCCAAGTCAAAGACTTGGGAAAAAAATAGGAGGAACTACAAAATTACATGCAAAAGACACAAATCAAGGAGGGGTGAAGAACTGGGGCTGTTCATGCAATCAACAAGCAGCAAGTGGAACAGATGCTGTTTCTGCATTTTGGCTCCTTTTAGTTGAAGACCTTTTACTGTATGGGTTTTAATTCCAGTCATCTTTCATTTCATCCTTTGTACATATCCATGGGATGTTTATTGTGTGGTATTTCAACCATTTTAATCTATTGAAATTATAGAATAATGGCTACATCAGTGAGTAAGAGCTGGAGTCTGGCAAAAAGAAGTGTATCTTCCTGATATCAGCCATGAGGGTGAATGTTAGACCTGAGAGAGGAAATGGGGGCCTGGAAGGTGAGACTCAGATAGGAGAGGGATATTTCCCAGCATGGAATACCAGTGGAAAACAAAGAAACTATTCTGTAAGACAGTTGTCCTAGTGTTGTGGCTCCCTTTACAAATATTTTTCTTTATGTTTTGGCTGTGAGGAAATCAGTACAAAATTATTCCCCCAACAGGAGAAAGCCAAAAGGTAAGAAAGTAAACCACAAGGCAAATCCAATCAGTATATAAATTCTGAACATGACAATGTTGTCGGGGCCTGTTATGGGTGATTCCTGACTGTGGTGTAGATAGACTTGCTGGTAAATAAGCAGAAATAAGAAAATCACAAGAAATCTTAACTTGTTATTGGACTATCCAATGGGAAGGTGAGGCTGTCCTTGAACATGATGACTATGACCAAGGTGTTTGATCATAGATCACCAGTTATTTCTTAGGCAAAGAGAGTAGAAGAAAACAAAAATATAAGAAATAAGCTTCTGGATGCTTATAGTAAAACAATATGGGCGTGGAGTATAGCTCAGTAGTAGAGCATTTGCCTAAGATCTATGAGGCCTGGGTTCCATCCCCCCCCAACAAGAAATAAAAGAAAAAAGGAAAAGGGTTATCAGCCATAGCCAGAAAAGTAAGTAGAAAAGGAGTACAAAGACAGGGTGAATCAAGGTAGTGTTCGACCCAAAGTCCAAAGGTAGAGAGATTTTTTTTAAGGAACTAGTTAATACCATTTTCTCATATGAAGGCTAGGGCAATCAGGTCCTGTGATTCCTGCAAGACCTCATGCTCAGACTGAATGGAAAGGGCATTTAGTAAAAGCCCTAATGAGGACAGAAGCAGAAGAAATCAAGTCGCTGTTAAATGCAGCCACAGATGGGAAGCCTAAACAGTAAAAAGAAGATAAACAACAGTATAGAATAACTGGGGGATTTAGTGGCCCAGTAGTTTGAAGCACAGCAGAATTAGGCTCAAGATTCTGGTCAACACAAATGGTGGGTGCTAATTCTTACTGCAGTTTTCCTTCCCTTGCTGCCTGTAGCAGTCTAAGGGAGCCATGTAACAACCTGAGAATAAATAGGTTCATGATCTTCACTGCTTAGCAAGAAATTGAGGCTAGACGGGCTGGATAGAGGTTAAGGGCTGAGTGATTCTGGTAATTTTAGTGACTGCGAGAATGATTCCAAAAAGGCTGAAGCATTGAGGTTTAAATCAGACTGTTGGGATGTATTATCATCCTTAGGTTGAATTTATCAAAGAAATTCGTCCTGAGAGTGGAGGGGTCACTTCTGAGTTCTTTCACTGTATATTTGAAGAGATGACCCAGCCAGAATATGGGATGTTCATGTATCCTGAAGAGGGTTCGTGCATGTGGTTTCCTGTCAATGTAAGTCTTTCATCTTTTTTTGAACAGAAAATATATTTCACATACTATAATATGAAAACCATGGAAAAATTTGCAAGATGACATCATAGTCTTGGGACCTGTAGTGTGAGAAGCACTTGTATGGTCCACAGAGCAGCACCTAGAGCATTGCCTTGGAGCAGTTACAAAAGCAGATCTCTGACCCTACTCTTGAGCTACAGAAAGAGAATGTGTATTGTGTAAGATCCCCAAGTGATTCAAACACATGTTCAATTTTAAAAAGTATTAATAAATTAAAATTGAAACAATAAACTGCACATATTTAGTTTCCAGTTGGTAGGTTTTCATATATGCATTAATATACAAAATTATAAACATGTCAATAATTCCCCCAAAATTTCATTTCTCTTTCCAATTCATCCTTCCTATTCCTCTCTGCCGAGGGTTATACAACCACTGATCTGCTTTCTGACATGATAGAATGGTGTGACATTTATATAAATAGAATCATAATCCAGTCTTCAGTGTCTGCCCTTATCATTCAGCATAACGATGCCGAAATTCTTCCATGTTATGGCATGTATTCATGGTTCAATCTCTTGGTTGTGGAAACGTATTCCATTATATGGTCTACTAGTTTCTTTATCTCATCTCTCATGGATGAGTATTTGGGATGTGTCCTAAATTAAAACCCAGTAATCTTGAGTGCTTCAAGAAAAACTATTGATAGAATACTAGAGATAACTATTAATTCTGAATAGGCAATTGACTTATGTAGTGGTTATATTTTTTAAAAATCCTTGAAGTAAAAAGTTATTTTCATTTTTAAAGTTAATAAAAAAAATCAGCTTCATTCCTTGTTACTAACACAGACCAAATTGTTCTGAAAGAAATCATATGTTGAGCTTCTATTTTCTCATAAACTTTCAAATTGTTCTTCCAAATGACACGATGAATGTTTGGAATCCAGAGAGGAGAGAAAAGAAAGAGGAAGATAAAGATGAATGTATATGAATACATATTACCAGGATCTTGTGCC
>RJWM01034183.1:0-19868 GCA_004363535.1 Dasyprocta punctata
GCTAACCCCTCACTAATTGTGGCTGGAATCACTTTCCTTTCTATTTTGTAATTTCTGTATCTCTGCCATTTTACCTAACTATTCTCTTCTCTGAAGAGCCCCTACACAACCTAGGTAATCACAAAGAAAAGATTATCTTTAACTCTGTTTCTCCAGAGAGGAATATTATCTGAATTACCACCAGAAAGAAAACTTTTTTCTTGTCCCTGCCTCCTCCCAGCAGCTCTCAGCCCTGGACAAATGCAAATTCGAAACCACACAGCACTGGTGTAGGTCATTTTTTTGCTATGTGCCCTGGGTCTACTAGTGTCTATTACTATGTACATGTTGTAATTATACAATAAAGGTGATGAGAATGCGCAACATTATTTCTCTCTTTACCTGGGAACAGATCAGTAGGTTCCTGTGGTCTGGAGCTGAAGACAATGCTCTATTCTTGCTCATTATCACAGCATGGGCGAAAGTGTGTGGGGAGGGGGCTGGATCGCATGCGGAAATAGTCAAATTGGCTTCAGTCTGGAAATAAGCAATGAGCCATGCTCATTACATAAAAACATTAACGTCCATTTCAGACTCTTAAAAATAAACAAATCTTTGGAAAAAGCTTATTAAAAAACATTTTTAAGAGACGCTTACAAACATCCTTCTAAAATACATAAAACAGTTGAAAAAACAATACAGACTTGCTATCCTAGCGTGAAACTACATCGCTAGAAGGCTTTTGAAATGACTGACAGTAGCATTACTTTCCTGTACTTTATGAGAACTACATTTACATAATTGCATCAAGTAATTCAGAATTGACCTCACATGTGAAAGTAGATGGATGGTAATGGATGACATTAAGATGTCACGGGGAAGGAAAATGCATTATGGAAATAACTTGCCAAAGCTAAGAGATCAGACAATTTTTCAGGGTCCATGGAATCTTTAATCATGAATTTGTTCCTCCATTCATTCCTTTTGAAGAACGTGATGCAGACTATCATGAAGGCTCCTGTATGGGGCCTCCAATTTTTATATACTAGGCATTGCTCAGGAAGAAAAAGAGTTTCCATAATCTTTGCAAATAATTTTCATTCATCTTATTCTGTTTCTGTCCTCATTCATTCAAACTGTAAAACTGCAGGAGTCCTCAGACTACCAAATCTGGTAAGGTGCAGATTTCCCCTTGGTGACCTGGAATTTATTTAAATAATTCTCAAGCCACTTCACTGAATAAATGCTGGAAACAAATCAGATTTTAATTTATGAAAAATCAAGAATATGGATTTTTGGAGAAACGATAAGCACCAATGAAAATGATGTTTTCCTACATAAACTACAAAATTAACATTTGAATAAAGAAAAGCACTATTTTCTTTATGAACATGTAGTGAACATAGAGTCTTCTCCGAAAGAAACCTATTTTTTAAGGCAATACAAGTGGTTGAAAATTTTTTGATACTTGCTACATCTCTCTGCAGACAAGAGCATAAACATAATCTTTGAGCTTTCCATAGCAACAAAAGACAAAGATAATCAGACTGCTTGGTTCCCAGGCAACCCTTACCATGTACCTACTGCGTGTCAGGCATTTATCCCGAGTTCTGAAAACAGAATGGCCTTTCCGTCATGGAAAAAACCTACTGTGGTCTCATGACTCATAAAGCACCCCATTTGTTGTCTAAAATGTACAATTTCTACTGCAAGACAATGTACACAAAGCAAGGTTCCTATGCTTTGACTCATCCTTGAAACAGACTCATCTTTTTTCAAGGCAGATAATTCTCAGTGGTCTGATGGACATACTTACAGCTGTCACATGGCCCATGCATGTGACACTGAGGCTTTTCAGTCCACACCTGCAGTCTGCTCTGCTCCAGTAAGCACCACAGCCATTGCTGTCCCTAGCCCAAGAAGCAGGCTCCAGGGTAGGGCAAGGCTTTCCACACAGTTCCTTGAAAACTTCTGTGGGAACATCTGTCACCTGGAGGCTGCTGGCATCAGGGCCCCATTCCCTCTGCTGACCTATACTACCTGGTCCCTGTCCTATTCATTAGAGTCAGTAAAAGCCCACAGCTGCTACTGCCCTCCTCATTTCATAGCTACTCTCTCAGAAGGCCCGTGCTCCTTGCCTACATTTTACCTGGCTAGAAGCAGAGAGACTGAAAAGAGTGAGAACAGTCAGCACAAAGGGGAGCATCATCTTAGAATACCAGTAAGCCAAAACTGTTCTGAATACTTCATTTTAGTGCCTCAAATTATTTTTCTTTACCTAACGCAAAACATACCCAAAGTTAAGTCCACAGAACACTGCCAACATACAACCACTGTGGACATACAAAAATGTCAATTTCATATGGTCTGACCTGACAACAAAATGTGACTTGATTCTTTCTTGGATTCTGTTAGTTCTAAAGTTCAGTTTTTAAAGATTCGGTTAGACTTTTATAACCTGCCACTTTCCTCTGTAACTTTGTTATTATGACAATATGATTCTGCATCCACCGCTGACCACAGACAAATTCTGGAACAAACCCATTCCTAAGTTAAAGATATCCTAAGAAGAATGTTCTTTCCTGTGTAAGACAAGGCTGATTGATTGCTTTTATCAGAACTACAGGATAAAGAAACCACAAAGGACTAACTTTTATCCTCCAGATATTCCTCTCAGCCTTTTGACTCCAAAATGCAGTCATAATCTGAGCTTGTCTGGTAGTGAGCCAGGCCAGTCCTAGACTCAGGAGGCTTGACCATGGTCACAAGTCTGAACACAGAAGCCAGAGAAAGGCTGACTCATCAAACAGGGGCCGATGCAGGAATGCAAGTCTAAAACTGTGTTCTAGCTATGCCAGCCTGTTAGAACAGCCTGAGAAAGGTTCAAACTACTAGTTCTTGTGCCTCCCCAGAAATTCTGATCTCACAAACAGCTAGGCCTTTTGAGCATCCAAATCTCAAGAGTTCCCTGGGGAATTCAATAAGCAATCCCTTGTAAGAACCATTGTTTCAAAGACTAGTCCAAAACCAGGAAACAACTCTATAGGGCCAAAGTAGAAATGTGTAACTACAATTTACAGGTTCAAAATGAGCCCTTGTCCAAGATGTCACTCAAACAGAAAAGGCAGTGTTTGCAAGGCCATCTGGAAGGTACATGGAGGCACCCAGTTTGCCTGGATGTCAGAAAGGCCATGGCATGAGGATGATGCCACATGGGATCATGAGGCCCCAGTCACGAGCTCCAGGAGGGCGCCACAGAGGGTAGTGACAGGGATAAAAAGCCACCTCAATGCTCTCTGTCACTCAGAAGCTTCTGAGAACAGGCAGGAATCATAAAATCAAGCCTAGGATCTGGACAAACCAGGGAAGCACCAAGCTGAAGGATGAGGAGTTTCCATCAATGCTGAGTCCTTCGCTCCTTCTTTTCCTTCACCCTGCATCCACATTGCTCCTATTCCACCACACACCACCCAGCGGAGGCTTTAGTAGCCTGGCTGCAGGGATAAGAACTAGGGGTCCAGCAGGTCTTTATGGTTTTTCCCTCAGAATAAACAACTTACCTCCTTCATTTTGTCATGAGCAGAAAACAGAATTCTCCTTTAAATTCTGCTCAAGATAGATTTTTTTCTTTCAGGAAACTTACCAATCTAATGGGATAATTTACAGCCCCCTCTTTCCCCTCAACATATAGTCATGTGCAACAACAGTTGATACACTGCACAAAGGAACCCAATTGAGAGGGTTGAGACCCAAAGTTGTATGGCCAGATATGGGCTCTTTCTGCCCAAAGGATTCTTTTTCTCTAACTTGCACAAAGGTTCAGTGTGGGCTAGTAGTGCCTTTGACAGAAACCATAGATTTATATCTGTTAAATACTTGTTAATTAAATGGTTAATCTACTGACTTTAGCCCATCTCCCTGACAAAGTATATAGATAAATGACATTTGAATTTGACAGAGAGCTTAATCTGCACACGCACACACACACACACACATTTTCTTCCTAAAAGTATTCATGCAATGAAATAATTTCATCAAATGTACCAAGAGAAAGCTTGCACTCTGCTCAACCAATTTCACTCACTGATGACAGCAGAGAAAAGCATAAGGGCTCCTTGTTTTGCCTGTCTTTGTTTCCCATGTTCTGAGCAAAATCACACAGGAATTATGAACATTTAAAAACAGTGTATAAATGTCCAAAAACCAAATGACAGCTCCATAAGAGATACAAGCTGGCCCTAGTTGAGGCAGGCTGCTGGAATTCTGGAACAAGAATTAGGGAATCAAGTTCCATCCTTGGCAAGGTCCCCAGTTCACCACTGACCTTCACTTGCCCTCACATCCGTGGCCTCCCGGAGCACGCACAGGGCTTGTGCCGAGCATTGCAGCACAAAAATCTTTGACTTGCTGCTTAACAGGATCTGAACATCTCAGATGGAGGCCACAAAGCCAAGTCCCCACAGGGAGGGCGCCTCAGACATTCCTGTCCCTGAAGCCCAAAGGACCTTTCTCTGGCTGATTAACTGCTGCTTAGGTATTAGCCTTTGATGCCATGGGAATCGTGGAAGAAAAAATAAGCTGCAGAAAATAGCTCATTCCCCCAATGGGACAGACATCCTTGACAAAGCTTGATTCAGCAGTGTAGGAAAATTCAAGTAACATGTGAGTATGTCTTCAAAGAACAGGCATGTCTCCTCCATTTGAACTTGCCCTGACTGCCCTCCCAATCTGATCCCTCCCCTGAGCTCATTCAATATTAAATGCTTTGATAACATGTGTTTTGTCCTGTGACCCTATTACCACTGTTCAGGCCCAGGTGAAGGTGATTCAGATGATTTCATTTGACCTGTAGGTTCTGGTCTCTCTGTCAGTCTTCAACAGAAAAATCATCTCTTTCCTCCTAAAAGTCCTATCTATCTTAAATAAAGGTGAACACCAGCTATTGGAGTTCTCTGAATACACATGCAAGCTCAAGTTTGGCTGCCTAGAGAATTATCTTCTTTCTGTAAAACTGGAGACATTTCCAAAGCTGGAAGGGGGTGAGGAACTCACCTAAGAGAATTTGATCCCAACTGGTCTCTGGAAACAAGTTCATTTCCTTCTCCCACACACTTCACTGCAATGTTCTAAGAGTATCTGGAGCAAATCAAAAGGAAGTTCCTACTTAATATAATGTGGTGTTTTAGTTATGTCACACCTGCGTCCCCTCATCTTCTCCGGTGTGACTAATTTGAAGTCTCTGGTGCCCTTTTGGGTGGGAACATGACAGTGGAATTCCTGCTGAGGGAGGGGATAGCCTCAGTTTTGATCGTTTTGCAAAGAATCAAGTATCTCTCTAAATTTTAATTGCTGAACAAGCCAACATTGGCTAAGAAGCTGCGATGAAGTTGCCACACTCAGTCCACACCCCATCTACTTCACCCCAGATTTCAGACTCAGAGGTGGGACCAAGTGACTCCTCAAATCCTTCTAGAATTCTTGGAGGCTTTTCTAACTACTCAAAAATGTCTTAAGGGTAGCCCCTTAGGATTGTTCTCCCTTTCACCATTTACATCCACCAGGACATTTAAATCAAAAGGAATAAAAAGTGACGAACTATACATCTGTGGTTATTTTTAATAAGGAACTGTAATTCCAAAAACTCAATCTGGACTGAGATATGTAACATCTTTACTTGTATCTGCTTTGGTTTTATTTTTATATGTTTGTTTGTTTGTTTTGTACTGAAGATTGAACCCAGGGCCTTTACACTGATCTATATCATCAGCCCCTTTTTATTTTTTTAATTTCGAGACAGGGTCTTGATAAGTTGCCCAGGTTGGGCTCAAACTTACGATTCTCCAGCCTCACCCTCCAACAATCCTGGGATTATATAAACATATGGCACCACACCTGGCTTTAACGATCTTTTCTGCTTTATTTTTCTCTTCCAAAAAAATTATTCCCCACAATAAAAGTGTAGCACATACTTAAAATGTAAGTATGCATTAATTTACACATGGCTACAAAATTAAATGAGTAGTAATACAGGGTCCAATCTTTGGAAATGAATCAAACAACCTAATTCAATGGTTCTCAACCAAAAGCAGTTTTTCTCCCCAGGGGATATTTGACACTATCTGGAGAAATTTTTGGTTGTCAGGGCTGGAGTGTGGAGTGAGAATGCTAGGTAAGGCCAGGGGTGTACAGCCACCCACGACGCACAGTCCCCCACCAAAGAATTATCCAGCCCAAAATGCCAATAATTCCAGTACTGAGAAACATTTATCTAAAAATACAAATGGCCCTAGGTTTACAAAAGCATTACTTTTCCATGCAACAGAGAAATTAATTTATTCTCATTAATAAATTGTAGACTGGCTAAGACAAGCAGTCATACAAATAGCATATTGAAAGTCCTATGCAAATTTGGGAGCAAAGACTGAAAGAGGTGAGTCTCATAGCTGCTTCCTTTCTTAGAGGTTTGCTAAGCAACACAGCAGTTGACTGCTCATGCGGTAAAGAATGTTGCTGCCATCTAGGGGATGGAGAGATTCCTCAGAACATCCCACTCCGCTCCAAGGATGTGAGCTACAAGACCAGGCATGCCCTTCTCACGTGAAAAGGAAGAAAGAAAAAAATACCTTTGGGTTTCAAGGCAAGCAACCCTTCACACTTTTTTATAAATATGCCTAAGAGTCTACAGTCAATTAATTTGTTTTCTCCATTTCATGTGTGTGGCATGAAACTGTAAAGTCCAGATTTCAAGTAAGGTTAGCAGGTGTTGGGTGGCTATTTTTATACTCCTTTAATTGGCATAGAAAAGGAAGGGTTAAAGGAGTCACAGCTCTTTGGTAAGCTGTTTTTCTACAGACCCTTTTCTTGAGATCACAACAAGTCAATAACAAGTTGTAAACAAACTATAAATCAAGAGAATATTTTGCTATTATTCACTATTTATGGTACTATCGCTACCTCACGATCACCCAAATTTGTATTTTTGCACATTTTTGCAGGTATTAGCAGCTGTTGGAGTTATTAGCCACCCATTTTTGTCTGATTTTGTTTAATTAAGATTGTAGGAATAAGTATGTTCTCAATTCATTCAAGTACTTAGGTACCCTGTAAGCTTCATTTTTTCTTTTCCCTAACATTTTTCTGGAGACTATTGTGTCCCCTTCTCTCTGGGTTTGTTGATCTCCAAGCCTATTTTGTAGAAACTGTATTTAAATTCCCCTTCACCATGTGGAGACTTTTTGGCTTTACAGTTGGTTTCCTACTTTTTTGAATCTCATATTTACTTCTTTCTTGGTATACCCTCTGATTTTCACGGAGCACATGATCTAATATTGACTAAGAGAGAAGGAGGAGGGAAAATTTTGAGACGTAATTGTTAGTCTGAAGAGTCATTATTAGTCTTTTAGATCCATTGTGAGACTAACTGGTTATAAAACTAACTTAAATATTATTTTCCTTCAGAATTCTCAGTTTCACTATCAAGGAGGCTAATGACATTCTTTTCTAAATTCTTTTATCAGTACACATTTGCAGGACATGATGTTTACGTTCATCTTAGGGATTAGATACTTAGGTACATGCACTTAATGTTTGTTGATTCTTTCTATTCCCCTCCCTCAGTCTCTAAATTCCCTTTCCTCATCTTTTTAGTTCACATTTGCAACACATAATGATTGCCTTCACAGCGGGTAGTTGGCACATGTACATGACACACCTTCAAACTTTTTATGTTCCCTTTTCCTCCCCACTCCCCAACTCTTCGTCTCTTAGTCCCCTTTCCCACTCGCAAAAGATTGAGGACATTCTGATTCTTATTTCTTTGATTGTGATTATTGGGAGAGAGGGTTTCACTTAAAACTTTTAGAAACTTGTCTTTCTGCCAGCATTCTAAAATCTCTCAAAAATACAGGGTTTCTCCCACCTATTTATGAGACAAGCAATTCAGTTTACTTGTTTGTCTCTCTCTCTCTCTCTCTTCTGGAATTTTTTTGTTTGTTTGTTTCTTAAAATCTTTCCCTCCACTTTTTCTCTTTTCTGTAATGTCTACTAGTTCGACACTGTATTTGCTAGGTTAATCCTCTAATTAAAAAAAAAAACTTTCTCCTATTTTTCTGCCTTCTTATCATTTTGTTACACTTTCTAGGATAGTCTTCAACTTTGTCTCCCAAAACTTCTCTTAAGATTTTCATTTGTGCAAGCTTATTTATAAGTTCTCAGATTTCTTTTTGCTCACAAAGTATTTTTATAACATTCTGTTCTTGTTTTAGGGATTAATGTCATATTTTATTATCAGATGATATTATCCATAGCTTCATCTTTTTATAGAATTTCCCTTTTATGCTCATGACTTTTACTGTTAGTGCACAAGTTTGAAATTATAAATTCTGTTTTTATCATTTCTTACAGCTGTTTTCAAACTATCCCTCTCCCTGTACCCACATCCCTTTGTATGTGACTTTGCAGCTCTGCCTATCGAGAGATAGAACTGATCCCTTCCTGACTCCTGAATCTGAGCTGCCTCATGACTTGCTTTGCCCACCTGGAGTCACCAAAGAGACATCGTGTCAGTTTCAATCCCACCAAAAACAACGTGAAATCCTGAGCTTAGCCTAATGGAGAGTGACAAACCTTAATATGGACCAGATGCCATTCGGGGTGGGGGATGGTATGTTTGATTCATTTGCTTTTTATTCATGTCTTCAGCTTACTTCACTGTTTCTGAACCCACTGATCCCCCTCTTTTAGAAGTACCTGGGGTATCCATTCCTGAGCCTTTCTGGGACTCCTCAATAAGAATACTTTTCCTCCTGGGTATCCCCACTCCTGGATGAGGTTCTGTTTCCCTAAGTAAACTTAATTACCATTTGCTCACCTCTATCCTGCTTTTAAAATGTTAATAGTTATGATAGCCTCTTCTGCTCTCTTTCATGCTTCTTAAAAATGCCTGCTTATTTCTTTACTGCGAAGTTTAGTCGCATTTGTAGAGAATGTGTAGATACATAGATGGATTAAACTTGCCAGTATTAACAAGAAGTCTCCTCACTTCATTTCACAGATGAATAATGAAAGTCTATAGAATACAGTGTTTTGCCCAAAGCTACCTGAGTAGTTAGTGAAAAGTCTGGATCCATTGAGTTCTGAGACCAGTCCAGTGTTCTTTCTCTGTCCCTTGCTACTTACATGATTATAACAGGAAGCTCACGTGACGAGACCAAATCTTAGCCCTGGCTGACATTACTATTGGTTTTTCTCTTGTGGGAGATGAGACTCTACAGTGCCACTCTCTGTTCTAGCCTTGACAACTAATATGACTAATGTGATGAGCCAACTCAATAAGCATTCTGAAGTGTAAAATTAAAGATTATTATATTTCTTTGCTAATGTCTAATCCATCATCCACACAGACTTGTGAATTTTTTAAAACTCTCAGACACAAATTACTAACTGTCCGATCCATGCTTCGAACTGTCTTTTGGGGGGGGCACCGGGGCTCGAACGCACAACCTCGCACCTGCCAGGGCAGGCATTTAAGCCTCTGAGCCAAACTCCTGGCCCTGGTTTTTTGAGGTAGGGTTGCACTATGTAGCTCAGGCCAGCCTTGCACTCACGTTGTAGCCCAAGCCAGCCTCGAACTCACAACGCTCCACCTACCTCAGTCTCCTGAGTGCTGGGATTAAACGAACTGTCTTCTTAAACAAACGTCTGTGCTCCAAACTGAAACACAATTGCAAAGCGTATGAAGTGGCCTTTGAGCCAGTAAGAAGTAACTAAAAATAAGTGTTTCAAAACAATGTTAACAACATTTTCTGAGGTCTAATGATTCACAGATCAGTTGTAGATACCTACTTTCCACCAATATCATCAATGATTGTTCCGAAAATTTGGCGCAGATGTCAGGGTTGCTTTTGTGGTGTCTGAACAGACTGTGTATTCTCTCCCCATTCATTTTCCAGGGACAGCACTCAGCTCCACCGTGTAACTCCAGTGGGCATCAAGTCAGCATGAGGAGCGCAAGGAACACGGAACATCCCGTACCTCTGAGCCCTAGAAGTAAGGAAGTACCGCATCTGGATAAGTAAGAAACACCTCTCACCTTATTTCTTCACATCTGCCTATATAGATCAGTGAACCTTCCCCCCAAAATAATTTAACTTCCTTTCTACACAGAATATAGCCACTCTGACAAAACACAAGCCACAGTTGAATTCAAACCATTCAAGTGAAATAGCAAAGCATTCATTTGCTTCAGGGCCTTTGACAATTGGTCCTTTAGTCATTCCAGACTTTTTCTTAGTGCTAAACATAAGTTCCTGCCCTATGCATTGGACCTTGCCCATCCTCATTAGGACCTTTATGAAGAGTATTTTGCACACAGCTCTCCACATCTTCACAGCAAGGAGGCCCATTTGGCCAGAGCTGAGTTCCTGGACAGTAATGGAAAATGTAATCATTGTTGCTACTGTTTACTGAACTCTTTCTCTTACAATGCACTTTGCTAAAAGTTTTATAGGCGTCACCTCATGTCAAATCCAAGCAACTTTATGAGGTAGATACAATTATTGTCTTTCATTTATAGAAACAGAAACTAAGACATGAGGAAGTTATGAAATGGCATAGTTTACAAACCTAGCAAGTATGTGACAAACCTAATTTTGCCAGATTCAAAAGTTGTGTTCTGAACCACTATGTGTCCATAGATACTGTAAAGCCAGAGCAAGATTTTATGTGACAGCAAAGTTAGAACCCAATAAATAATACATATGATTTAAGAGTTTGGTTAGCTGAGGGTGTAGTACACACCTGTAACCCCAGTACCCTAGGAAGTTGCATCAGGTGGATCCAAATTCTAGCCCAGACTAGGAAACCCAGTAACTTAGCAAAAGACAATTTCAAAATTAAAAAAAGAAAGAAAGAAAGAAAAGCTATAGATATAGCTTAGTGTGAAAGCCGATCCTCAGTATTACAAAAAAAAATAAAAGAGTTTGATAAGACAGGTCTTTAGAGGGTTTGGGGTTGAAAGATTTATTTATCAAAGCAGTCTGGAACTTAGCTAACTGTGAAGGGACCAGGGCCTAAACTAAGAAAATAAATTAGAGCAAAAAAAAAGTAGAGGTTATGAGAAATATCTCAATGAATATTCAGTAGAATTTGAGGTCATATGGTGATCTGTTTTTAAAAGCATGTTAAATCATTGAGTCAAAAATGACATCCAAATTAGAACAATGAGTGATTTTGAAAACGCTGAGATTAGTTATACAAACAGATAACTGGGGAGAAACTAATGAGTTTGGTTTTGAACATGTTAAGTTAGAATTTAAGCAATCATATATTGAAATGCCAATTTAACCTAATCAATCAACTATTTCAAAATACATATTAGAAATACAAATCAGTAATCAATGATTAAACAACCTGATTTGCAAGACTCTTTTGTAGACAATGTGAAAAATAAAATGTAAAGATGATACAGAGAGTACGGAATGGGGGGAGAACCATGTACATAAATAATACAAAACAGAAAGAGAAAAGACCTGTAGCAGATATGCAAGCACTGTGGCCTTTCAGAGGTCCAGTCCTCCTAGGGAAATGGACGAAGGCTTTATGGTGAGCATTTGAGATGGATTTTAGATGATGGATCAAACATCAAAGAATAAAGAAGGTGGGAGGGACATTCTCAGTGGAGGATGCATTGTCAGAAATACTAAGGAACAGGGTGTCTAGGAATACAATTAGTCCAGGAGGCTGGAGCATAAGGTTTGTGGATGGGGGCGGAGAAAGGATAGTAAAATATCAAGCAGAGCAAGTAGGCTGGAGCCAGATAATAGAGGGCCTTCAGATCTAAAGCAAAGAGTTTAGACTTGTTCTATAGCTAAACTGCAGTCATCAAAAGATTTCAAATAGGAAGTGAGTCACATTCTAATTTTTATTTCCATACATAAGTGTATGATTTTTATAAAATAAATGAAATTCTGCTTCAAACCTCTCTCTAGTCGCTCTATTGTCTTTGATAATTTTCTGTCTTTGAGTTAGTATTTCTAAATTATTTTGTATTTTTTACATTCTATCGATATTTCAAATTGATTTTTTTCTTTTCTAGCTTGAACTGATTTTTTCCTCCTTTCCTCTCTGGTTAGGACTGAAAATATCAATGTCAATCAAACAAGTTAACAAAAGAATTCTTCCTCTCTTACTTTAATCCTAAGGTATATTTCTGACATTCCCCTACTTTGACCCAGTTCCCATTTGCAACTGAATGTAACAGAAGCAAGAGCTGCTCTGAAGGCTTTAAACCAGGCTTTCCTTTGGAAAATTCTTATATCATCTCTGGATGTCCTTCAAATGACTCAGTTTCAGAAGAAATAGATCTGAAAAGGTGAAAACACATCATTTTCCTCCTAAAGATAGCTCTCCTGTTTAAGGGGACAAAAAGCAGGGTGCAGGGGTGTCCTAGAATATGAGAGCATTCTTCAAAATTCTGTTCAGGTCTCATTCAACTCATCCAACCAGGAGCAGGAGAAAATTCAAGGAGCCAGACCTCTGCTTTTCCCCTCAAAGTGGCAGCAAAAACAGTTCACCACAAGATAGAGCTGTATTTTACTATATTCTTAGTAATGTCATTCTAGATGTTAGAATTCTTTGTTTTGTGACATAAAACCATTCTACCATATCCCATCCTCAAAACAAAGAAAAATGTAACTTTCCTCCTTGCCCTATTGTCATTTGAATTATATTCTTTTTAAAGTCTCCAAGACTAAGTTTTAAATTTGGTAGTTTGTCATTTGGTATTTTATATGTTACTTCTGCAGATACCAAACTATTCCCAGAACAAGAAAGGATAAAACATGGCTTCCAACTGTTTCTTTCCCTGCCCCACCGCAGTCTTCCTTCATTTCTCAGAACACATGCAATTGGCAAGTCTACAAGGACCCTGGATGGGTAGGTAGGCTGCGAAAAATGCCACATAAACATGGGGCCTGCGGAGAACACTCATCCCTTTTAAGGGGAACAGTTGCTATTCAGTTGTAGTTCGGGAATGAGGTCCCAATGCTGCTTGATTTTCTAGTTTTTCAAAACAAAATAAGAATACAGAAATCTACTTATTTCACAAACATTCAAAGTTGAAAGTTCAAGCCAGTCATAGTGGCACATGCCAGTAATCTCAGCACTCAGGAGGCTGAGGTGAGAGGCTGAGGCAAGAGAATCGTTGAGAGTTCGAGACCACGCTGGACTACAAAGTGAGCTCAAGGCCAGTCTGGACTGCATAGTGAGACCCTGTCTCAAAAAGACCAAAAAAATAAAATAAAATAATAGTTGAAAGCTCAAAAACATTTGTCGAACACTTGTAGGGGTCAAAGAAGTCACGTGGAAGAATCCCTGGCTGCACACTGCAATCAGCCCTGATGTGGCCCTTTGAGAATCCAGAATTTGCAAGACATCATAGGATTGTCTTTTGTTCACTTTCTTTAGTGTCATTTTTCTTGAGTTTTGTGATATAGCAACTAAAGAATGGAAACCTTCAATAGACATGTTTTAAGTCCTAATATTCCAGCGACCTAGCTTTCATCTAGATTTCCTACTCTCTGTAAGTACTGCTCTCCTTGTCTCCTGATCTCTACTTCCAGAGCCTCCTACTCATTCATCCTTTCCCTGTCAATTGATTACCTAATCGCTTAATATCAGAAAAAAGAGAATAAGGAAAACCTATCAGAGGCTTTCCTAGTTCAAGCTATCAAAAGCAATTTCCTATCTGTGTCTTCTGAGAACCCCAGAAGGACTGACATTTTCTTAGCTTAAGAGAAAAAAAAATTACATTGAGTCATATTTTACCAATCAATAAGTTTTCCCCAGGAAGTGATTTAGCAGCTTCCGAAACTGAATTAGCCTTTTCATCCTGCATCATTCACCTTCGACATCCTTTACCCGCGACAGCTCGTTTCCATAGCAGCAGGCAGTCTGTACAAGAGGAGAGACGAGGCGTGTCTAGTGTTTGATAACTAGGTCATGGGCTTCTGTACAATCTTAATGAAAATGTGCCAGAAATCAGATGTCACATGTAAGCAGTCACAAAACTGGGTTCACCAAAATGAAGATAGACACTGACTACAATTCTGAAGTACCGAGTATTTTGCCTTTTTAGGACAGACTGCCTCCATTACATTAGCCCTTAAAAACTGGTGATCTCTGGCCTCCACCTCGATCAGGTCACAGGTGCATTCCCAGTTGTTTTTTCTCCACCTCAAAGAAATCTGCCCTTTGCATTCCCTCAGGTCTTAGGTCACTAACACCGCATGAATTAGCTCACACATGCAATATCCCTGACTGCAGCTCATACTCTCTAAGGAAGTCTGATCATTACTGTCTTTATTTTCATCTGACTTCCTTATTCTCAAGCTTGGACATTTAACTCTACAATCTGATGGTTCCATCTTGGGTGGCTTCTACTCTTGGCCCCACTTTGGAGACTATCAGATTTACTCAGTCACCCTAGGCTCTCCCAGGTTCATCCCCTTCCTCTACTAGAACCTCACGCCACTTTCTCCTATCCACATCTTGGCATACCATGATCGAGTCTGGAAGACTGAAGACAGTGTCATTT
The DNA here is from genome assembly GCA_004363535.1 of Dasyprocta punctata. Lineage (NCBI taxonomy): Eukaryota > Metazoa > Chordata > Mammalia > Rodentia > Dasyproctidae > Dasyprocta > Dasyprocta punctata. The sequence continues at coordinate 14,573 of RJWM01034183.1, forward strand.
GTGATCTGAAAGCTGAAATCAGATGGGCTCCACATCTCACGTGGCTGTGATCTGAAGATTGCATTTATCTTCCTAAGTTTTGCCTTCAAGTGGCCCTTCACCTATCTTCTCATTTCCTCCAGAATTTAACTCTTCTACTATCTTCTTATGTCAGATAATAACAGATTTGCCTTTTTACTTGCAAATACCTTTCTTTCTCAAATCAGGCATTAACTTGCCATCTTTTTCTCTATTATGAGAGTAAGATATACTGATATTAATACATGAGGGGGAAAAAAAGCTATTTTAGTGGTTTTCTTCCTTTGACTTCAATGTCCAATCTGGTTTGCACTCTGAGACAGTATTTTAACACACAAGATAATATTTCCCAGTAGGGAACACAAAGACTTTACAAGAATTGTCTCTGCTGGTGCCTTTCTCCCTGGGCATAGGCAGATACCTTTTTTTTACCCATCACTGGGCAGAGTTCAGGCTCTAGACTTGGTGATATTGCGTTCAAACACTGATGTTGCTCTATATAGCTTGGGTCATTTTACTCTTGGAGCTTCAGTCTATTCTTCTAAATTAACAGTAATGACCCCACATACCTCAGAAGTGTTGTACATGAAACATTTAACATAGAGCTCAGCACACACAAAGTGACCACTAATCACTAGTTTTCTTGTTCTCTCTCCACCTTTCAGGACCAGGACACAACTCAGAGCTTATCTTAGGATTAGATATGTGATTCCCACCAGTAATGGCTGAACTTCCATGACTTTTTATATTTTTCATTGCACAACCTTCTCTGCTGTTTTTTCTCCTTTTCCTGGAAAACAAGCTATCATTGAAGATTGACCTACAACACGAGACAAATCTATTCCTCTTCTTAACAACTTTGTTTACAAGTCACCTGAAATGGTCAAAAGCTGTTCTCTAAGCCATTTCTAAAGTTATAGTAAGAAAAAACTGCCATAAAGTCCATTCTAGCTTTTTTAAACAGGAGAGAGCCGATGGCCCTGAGGACGAACAGCCGGTCTTACTCACAGAAAGCACACTGGCACAGGCTGGGGCTGGGAGTTCTAGTCAGCTGCACTAGGAAAATGATCCTTGTGCTCAGACTTTTCTCCTAAGCACGTCCTGAACCTGTACCTCACCAAAACCACTTGTTCCTCCCTCCTGTCCATGACTGCTTCAGTAAATGAGTCACATTTTATTTGAGAGAAAACTGGCTATAATTTTACATTTTTCAAACTATTGTTTTTACAAAAGTCTACATATTAAAACAAATCAGAAAATCACTATAAACTTTATCAGTGATTCACGGATTTATCATTTATAAAAAGTTATTGCAGCCATATATTAGAGACTTCTCCAGAGTGAATATTTTTAGTTCATAAGATACCTTGATTTAATTTTACCAATGTAAAATATAAACATTACGTAGTACAAACTACCAATAAATGAAATTTTTAACTTTTAAAAGTGATCAGCTATATCTGTTAATGAATAAATCAGTGTGTAATGAAAAAAGTTACACTACTACCTATCCCTTTATCTGTTACTAAATGCATTACACTAACGGCAACTAGAAACAGAATGTGATTGAAGTAGACTCACCAAACTGCCAACATATGGGAAGAGCTAAACACATGTGCAAAACTCACTAAGGACACAAGGGCAGAGTATGAAGGAAATGAGTGAGGACCAAGGAGGAGAGCAGTGGACTTCAGTGTTCTAAATTGCTGCTGCCAGAGTGGGGACAGCCACACCCAAGCCTCTCTCCGTGAGTCAGTGCCATTCGCAGACTGCAGAGGGAGAGAACCAGGCCTCATCAGGAAGTGATCCCCACCTGGAAACCATATCATTTGCATTGTTTTGTTGGGTTGGGTTTTATTCTCTTTTGTTTTGTTCGATTATGTTACATCTGATGACATGAGCAGCTATGTCAAAGATAGCAAGACATATTACGGTAGCCATTTTGGATTTACTATTGGCTTGCTTTGAAGTCCTTTATTGCATTCACTGTTTTGTTTTTATTGTTTTTATCCTATTCTGTTCAGTTTGATTTTTACTATGTCTGAAGGTATCTGCAGCTATTCTGAAGACAACAAAAGGTACTATGCTAACTATTGTTGGTTTTGCAAGGTATTGAAGTCCTGTAGCACTTATACTGGTTTATTTTGACTGGCTTTATTCTGTTTTATTTTCCTTGATTTTATCCTCTTTAAAATAAAAATGAAAAATGAAAAAAATTTTTTAAAATGTTCTAAATCACTAGCAGCAGAAAGGGACCTCATTCAACTGTCCAGTTTATTATATAAAAATCTAGACAGGTGATAATCACTAAGACACAGCCTCCAAGAGCCCCAAGTCTGATCACATGCAATCCACAAGGACTGTAACATGTGATCCTGGCATTCTTCTCCCTTCCTCATGCCTGCTAAGATCCAAACTCATGCTAAGATTCTAAGCCCTTGATGGTTCTTATGTAGAGACCTAGTTCCAAGTACACGATTGATTCTCTGATTCTGTGCCAGCAATACTGCCTCCACTGGAAGTCCCCTGTCAATCTACTAGAATTCAGCCCAGGAATCATCTTCCTTTGGCCTCCCCTTTCCCTTGCCCTGACCCCAGGGTCAAGCACACCTTCCTCCTCTTTCATGTCTATGTTCTGTCTCTTTATTCATCTACCACATCATACTGTGTATCTAAGAGTGATATTAAAATTTTTGACAAATGATCAGCAATGGCAATGTCCCTTCAGAACACAAGATGTTTCTCTGCATCAGTATCCAGTGGCTACCTGTTACCCTGGAAGGAGGTGGCTTTCACCTGTAAGACAATAAAGTCTTCAAAAACAAAGTTTGAATTTCATTGATCGAAATATTACCTACGCCTGGCACATAGGAGAAACTTACTCAAAGCTTCTGGGTTGAACCAACAAATCCAACAATGCTCTGCAAAGGCAATTACTTTCAATTTACAATGGCACTGCTTTCAAGTCATTTCCTCTCATTGTGCTCATATATCATGCTCAGATCTGTGCCTTTCTCAAATTTTGGGTGTTCACATGGTAATTAAAGTAGGCAAACTGCAAAAGAAAATGAAATTCTGAGCTTTCAAAAGTGAATTAAAAGGACCTATATAGTTTTAGGTATACTAAACATCTGCAAATTCTCATGAGTTAGGAAACCTAGTACCTCCAGGAATAGGACCCTCTGCCCCACTTCAGCATTTATAAACTCTCTTCCTATGTTTCACTTGCACAAATTGTTACTACTTTTTAAAAACTTAACCAACCCAAGAGATGATATTTTTAAATGGCTGCAGAATTATGACATAATCTCCTGTATTTTGAGGAGTTAAAAAACATAAACTTATTGCAAGATTATATAAATGATGAAAGTTTCTTTGGGACATCAAAAACTAAAACAGAAGTTAGCAGATCATTCACCAAAATCCCACATCTACCACCCTCTCAAAGAATTGGTGATGCTACCTGGACTCCGTACCAAACATCCCTTGGTTCAAAAGCAATTCTCAGGCAGCTTTCAGTACATCTAGGACGTAAAGTTTCATGTAGTACCACAAAGGTACTCCACTAACATTTCCACTGATATTTTTTTTTTATTCTCCAGCCTGAAACATTCATAAGTAAGGACCTGTGCTAAATGCAATATGTATATTATTTTCCACTTTGTGGGATGTGTGTAGTTTATTATGGGCTTTTTAAAAAGATATTCCCAGAAATACCATCCTATAGCAATAAAATATTGTTTTAATCAAGAGATTGATTATACATGAAAAAGAAGCACACAAAACTATTCAGGTTAGAGGGTCAATGTTTTCACATTTTTAAAGGAAGAATTACTCAGTTGCAGAAAAGATTAAGAGAAAGGTTAACCCTGGTGGGATCCAAAGAAAAATCATGGCTGTTGTTTTGAAACACAGGTTCTGCCCTGGCTGGTTTTCAACATGAAGGTTTAGAAGGTGCCCTATAGCACTGGATAAACTCAGAGAAAAATAATTCTGTATCAAGAACCAGATAAAGAAGGAGGATGGACAATCCACATGGTGTCATCATAAGTCTCCAAGCGGCTCACGGAGCAAAGACACAGGCTAGTCCTCCTGGCTTTGAACTGGAGAATGTGTGTCTGCTAGTAATGAGGGGTGCTGCTACAATTTACAAAATGAGCTTTGCTGAGTGAGTGAATGAGTAAGTGACTGAATGACCAAAATAAAGATGACTTTAGAGAACTCAGGGTGGATATGAAAAATCACTTTGCTTTAGAAGAGCAGACAGATCATATTTTAGTCACCAAACATATTGGAACAGAAGTAATGAGCATTTTTAATTTGTTGTTTTCTGTCGCTAATGTCCTACATTTTCTCATAATACACATCTTACCAGGTTGTCTATATTTCTGTATTAAACATAAAATTCAAACAAATTGTTCCACTAAAGTAATCAAGGTATAATGTGTCTTAAAACAGAAAAAGATGATACCATTACAGTTGTTGTGCAGTTTTTAATAACTGCCAGAAGTTTTGATGTTAGCATATGTTATAGTATGTACATCCTGCGGACCAAAATATTTTAATAATGAGTTCAAATATAATTTTCAATTTTATCTTAGCACCTAATTTTGTTCATTGTTGTATAACTTGAGCTACTGCAAATAAATAAAATTTTTATAAATTGCACTTTAATTAATAAATTATGCAGCAATGTTGAGGCTGAAACCTCTGTGTAATCAACATGGACCAAATAGATCCTAGCTCTGTCAACAATATTAGGCATAGCAACTGCTTAATAAAATCAGGTTGACCACTTTCTGGAAGCAAGCCAGCCTGCCTCCCTGATGAGTCTGCACAACCTCCACCGCGCAGAACCCAAGGGGAAAACTATGTGACTTCTGTGAACCCTCCATGTTGGGGCGAGAAGCCGCAACCAGAAGCAAGCCAACCTGCCTCCCTGGTGAGTCTGCGCCACCGTGTGGACTCCAGGAGGAGAGAAAGAGTGGTGTCCCATAGGCCTGCCAGCACGCGGGCTATGAATCAAGGACCTCTCCCTCCCCCCACCCCCCAGCATCCTGCCTGCCCGGAGGACCTGCAGGGTTCATGACAACTGGGTTACAAATACTTGTATTGCTGGATTGTTTTGCAGGCCTGGTGCCCACAGTCTCAGCATTTCTTGGGTAGATGACATTTTCTAGTGTGGCAAATAGGTGGGATTGTCCTCTGTCTTGTCTTTGAGCCCCAATATTATTGTCATTGGTTTGCTTAATTTTGTTTATTTTTCGTTTCCTTTTTT
>RJWM01034184.1:0-19667 GCA_004363535.1 Dasyprocta punctata
AAAAAAAAACTGTATTGCTGGGTACATTAGCTATAGAAAAAGAAAATTAATATTCCTGAATTGATAAACCTTGCGTGTCTATGTCTGTCAATATGATCAACCCCTATGAAGGTAACGATATGTAATATTGTAACTACTGTCAAACTTCAACCACCTCAGAGTGTAAACCTACAGTGTAATTCTATCAGATCTGTCGTTGTTGTTGTTTGTCTTTCATGCTTTTTGTTTCTATCTTCTGTGTCTATTTTCTTTTAAATAAAAAAAATTATAAAAAAAAGAAGATATATTCCTATGCTCATATTTTTAGACAATTTTGTTCTTTTTCTTAATGTCTGTATTTCTTCACAATTTACCCAGTTTTAATCAATGTGAATTTTTAATTCTTTTTTTTTAATTCTTAATAATGTATTTTTGGGGATAAGCTTTCCTAAGTACTAAGTTGCTCAGGCTGGTCTTGAACTTGCACTCGCCCTGCCTTGGCAACCATAGTGCTTAAATCACAGGTGTGCACCAACATGCCTGGCTTCCGTGGTTTTCAGTGTGTAAAAGTCAAGTAGAATGATTCCTCTAAAGTCATTCTTTGTTAAATTGCCTTGGCAATCCTATTTCCTGTGCCTTTTCAAATACATTTTAAACTGTATCTCTAAAATTCCTGCTGGATATTTGACTGCAATTATACCAAATACATAAATTTGTGGGAGGGGACAGAGGTATTACTCCTTTAAGATTTATAATCCATGAACATGGTAACCATCCATTTCTTTAATTCACCTTTGAATATTTTTATCATCAATTTGTAGTTTTTAATCATAAAAATAATGTTTATGTTTGTTAGAAACATACATATATGTGTGTAATTGAAGGAAAGATTTGTTAGAAATAACACTTTTGAGGTTTTCATTATTCAGTTGATTATATAAAAATATTTGATTTTGGAGTGTTGACGATGTATTGTGCAATCTTGAAACTCACTATTTCTAGAAGTTCTTTTACAGATTTCTTGAAATGGTCTATATCAACAATAGCATCATCTGTAAGAAGAGCTTTATTTATTCTTCTTTATTCTCTATATATTTAGTTTGTGTTTTTGCCTTTTTTTGCCTAGGGTAGAATTTCTAATATAATGTTGAATAGAAGTAGTAAATATTGATAACATTACCTTTTGCCAATCTTAGGAAGAAGCCATTTAATCTTTCACTTAGCTGATGTTAGCTATAGTACTTCTGTCAATGTTCTTTACAAATTTGAAGCTGTTTCTGTGTATTCCTAGTTTATTAAGAGCTTTTACTTATGAATGGACACTGAATTTTGTCAAAAGCATTTTCTTCATCCATTGTTTTAATCATGTGTTTTTTCTTCTTTTGGCCATTAAATGATGAAATATATGGAGTGAGTTTTCCATGTTAAATCAACCTTGTGTTCTGAAAATAAGTCCTCATTTAGCTGTAGTAAAATGTCCTATTTGTTAAGGGTCTCTGCTTTTTTCTTCACAAAAACCAGTGGTATTTCTTATACTTTCTATATCTAGTTTTATTTTAAGGGTAAAGCTGACCTCATAAAACAAATTATTATTTTGAAAAAAATCTATGTGAAATTGGTGTTATTTCTTATTTAAATGTTTGCTAAAATTTGCCAGTAATACCATCTGGGCTTAGAGAGTCCTTTCATAGGTGTTTAGTTATGAATTCAGTTTTCGAAGTTTATGTGGTTACTCAAGTCATTTCATCCTGAGTAATTTTTAATACACAAATCCTCTCTAGTCATGGAAGAAATGCTTTTTAACAACAGTCTCATTAATCTATATTGCTGACCTATGTAAAGCTGTTCTATAGCATTGGTGCATTCTTTTAATGGAATTACAGAACTATTATTAGCACAGATTAATAAATGTAGCTTTCATTTGTAGTAATAATGTTTCCCTTTTTCAGTCTACTTTTGTTTTGCTAGTATCACTGATTCTTTTAAAGTATGAGCTTGACTGTCACTGTTTCTCTTTTTATTTTCAATTTCAGTTACTGCTGCTTTTATTTTCATCATTAATCTTTTCATATTTTTAAAAATTCATCTGTCAATCTGCCTTTTAATTGCCACTTGTGAACCACTGATGTTGATGGTGATCATAAGTAAAGATTTAGATTTAGGTTTAACATGATTTCTTTTTCTTCGTATCTCTTCTGATGTTTTTTATATTTCTCTTTTCCCTTTCCTATTCCTTTTTCTTCCCTCTTCTCTCTCTCTCTCTGTCTCTTCCTCTGTTTCTGTCTCTCTGTCTCTGTCTGTCTCTGTCTCTCTGTCTCTGTCTCTCTGTCTCTCTGTCTACCTCTATCTCTACCTCTATCTCTCTTTCAGAGTATGTGTGTCTTTGTCTCTGTGTATCTCTCTATGTAGTATTCTATCTTAACATATCTAATGTTTTCTGACTGGATATTGTTTTGTAGACTTAAGATAATTGCATAAGGTGTTGCATTAAGCATCCATAGGTGATACAATTTTAAACAATCTATCTGAGTTAACTTTAACTAGTATACATAGAGTATAAAGAAGCTGTTAATTTTCCTTTTCTACTATGCTGTGTTGGCTCATAGGTTACACTGATATGCAATGAAAACTACAGAAATTGTTACAATCTTTTCTTCCAACTACAAAAATATTTTTAAAAATGGAATAAGATACATACAGTTTATTATATTTATCCAGATATTTAATATTTATTTTGCTTTACTTTCTTCCAAATGTTTTGAGTCTCCATCTGATTACATTTCCCTTCTCTGAGAAGAATTTCTCTTAACAATTATTTAAGAATAGATTTCAGATAATGAATTAGGTTTCCTTAACTTTAGGTAACACTTTCATATTCATTCTTGAAGTATATTTTCAAGGGATATAGAATTACAGGTAGATATTTCTTTTCTTTTGGCCATATTAAAAGTGTTATTACTCTTTCTCTGGTTTCAGAAAAGATTTCCCAATCACTCAAAACATTGTTCTCCATTTTTCTTTCATTTCAAGAAATTTTCTTGGTGTTTACTTTTCAGTATGTAGGTGTATTTGTGTGTGTTTGATGGTGATCCTGGGTCATCAAACTCTGAACCATTTCCAATAAGCTATAACCTCAGAACTTTCTATTTATTTGTTCATTTATTTCTTTATTTTTATTTTTTGAAAACAGAATTCTGCCAAATCACAAAATTGTACAGATTGGGTTCCAACTTGCAATCCTCCTGCATCAGCCTCCCAGAAGGCTGAGATTATGGGCACGTGCCTAAGCACCAAGTTTTAGTTGTATGTTTATTATGTGTCTGTACTTTGATTTATTTGCATTTGTCTTTTGTGGAATACATTGGATTTATCCAAGCTACATGTTTCTTTTACAAAAAAAAATATTTTCAACTTTTAATTTTAAAAATATTTTTCCTTGCCATGTATATTTTTTTCTTCTTCTGAGACTGCAGTGATATCAATGTTCAAAGTTTGGACAACATTCCACAGATCTCTAGCATTATATCTCAGCCTAGTTTTGTTGTTGTTGTTGTTGTTGTTGTTGTTGTTGTTGTTATTTACAGTGGGTAATTCCTAATGATTTACCTTCAAATTTTGTGATCCTCTTCTTTTTTGTCCCTATTCTGCTCTTCAATTCAACTAATAATAGAGTTTTCTATTCTCATTATTTTAATTCTTGGCTCCAAAAAGCATTCTCTTCTTCTTTTAATATTCTATTACTTTGCTGAGGATTTCTCTCTTTCTTTTCATTTTAAAATGAACATTTGCCTTTGCTTCTCATATTGTTTTCACAATAGCTGTTCCAAAGTTCTCATCAGATGATTCTGAATTTTGTGTCATCTGGGTGTTGTTAAGTGCTGATTTTCTACTCCTATGACACTAAATATTTTCCTGGCTCTTCTTTTATTGAGAAATTTCAAATTGTGTTCTGAGCACTTTAAATATTGTGTTATGATGTATGAGTCTTTGTTAAACCCTGAGGAGAATGCTGTTATTTTGTTTAGCAGGCAATCAACTCAGTTGGATTCAGGCCACAGGTCCTGACTAGCCTTTTGAGGGTTGTGGTTTTAGTGTCATTTCCATTTTCAAAGCCTTTGAAATGCTATTTATATCTGTCCTATGTTTGCTACACCCAGTGGCCAGTTTGAGAGCTTGGTAGTGGTCTACTTTTTATTTCAGTTTTCAGAGTTCTTAGTTATAATACTCAGGCTTTAATCAGTGTCTGCAATGCTCAGGAATAAAGCCAAGAGTTCATAAACAGCTAAGTCGCCACACACTTCTCTGTTTCCATTGATATTCTCAGTAATATCTTCCAGAAATCTGAGGATTCTGTTATCCCATCCACTGTGTACATTACACTACTGTATCTTCATCCAGGACCCAGCAAAAATGCAGAGACAGAAAAAAGAAAAGAAAGTTTCATAAGATACAACTCTTGTGATGGTAGAGAAAGGAACTTTGGTTGAATGTGGTTGCTTGGTCTCCAGGATGATGTTATTGAGAGGTGGTGGGACAGTTGAGAGACAGGGTTGAGTGGAAGGATTTAGATTTCTGACTCTCAGAAGTTAGCTCTTGGAGAGGAAGCTTTCAAAGACTGCATGTGGCCCCAACCTCTTTCTGCTTCTGATTCAGAATGCAATCACTTGGTTTCTCCTGACACCTGCCCTCATCATTGCCACCTGTCATACATCTGAGGTGACAAAATCTAGGAGCAGCCGTCACAGGGCCTGACCTATGACATTTGGACTTTGACTCTCTAAAACTGTGAAGTATCTTGTCTCAGGTATTTTGTTGTAGCAACTAAAAACCAACTAATATAAATGGCATTATCCCATAGAGGTGTGGCATGGTAGACACCATTGCCATGAAAATGCATTTTCTAGCTCTCAAGTCTGAACTAGAGGGTTTCCTTTGAACTTCTCTATCCATGTTGATGTTCACTTTTAAGTTTCAGAAAGGGTTGAATATAGAGTATTGGTTGCAAGAGCAAAGACAAACCACGAAGTTCCATGATAAACTCGCTGTAATTTTGAGTATTGTTCGAATTTTCATCTTTTCTGAGTGGTTTGCAGTGTACACCTCAGAGTCCTCACATAGTTACAAAATGCTTTCTCTAGTCACCTTATGGTATTGTATATATCATACTATTTCATATGGTATCAAGGGCAAAGTCAGTGTGTGATAGCGTAGAAGCCAATGTAAAATGGAATCCCCATTGTCTAGATGATAATTGTTCTATTTTGGAAATTCCAATCGTATTAGCTATTTTATCTGATTTTAGCCTTGAATTCTTAACTCAACAGGAAGTTGTGTTTTTAATACTAAAAGAAAATTATTTTAACAGAATGATAACCTATTACTTCAAAACTCTGTTTTGGGTCTATTTTTACCTAATTGTTGAAAATTATTCATAGTTTTTCTCTCTCATGCACAGTTCTATTTTCAATTGTACAGTTTAGCTTCCTTTATCCTGAGAAAGAGATTGTTGAGTCACGTTTTGCTGTATCACTAAAGATTATTTTTCTGAACTATCATGATTGTTATTAATTGGTTTATTTACTATTTGTGGGAAACATTAACAAATTCAATATGTGAGCAGGTTTTATAAAGCAAGCCTGAAAAAAAAACAGACAAAATAAAATCCTTAAGAAGTCTTCTTGATGAAAACAGCATAGATTTGCCTTCTATCAGCATGCTTGAATTAGCATTATTTGTTGGTTTACTGAATGAAAAGTGTTTGTGTTTACAGTTGTCTTAGTTACATTTCTCTCGTTGCTGAAACAAATACCTGATGCCCAAAATTAGGGAAGGAAAGGTTTATTTCTTACAATTCTTGGAGGTTTCAGTCCATATTCAGCTGGCTTCAAGGCAGAGTGGCATGGCTGAGGGGCAGTCATTCATGGTCCCCATTCAGCAAGGCATGAACCAGCAAGAGAGGGGAGATATGCCTTCCTTTCACCCTTGCACTGTATGTTGGTTCCTCCCCTGGGTGAGTGCTGCACTCACATCACCGGTCCCATTACTAGACAAAAAAAAAAAAAAAAATCACAAATGCCAAACTCAGCCACATCCATGCCATGTTTGCATGAGACTTGGTGTGACCACAGGAATATAAAGCATGACATTCCACCCCTGGCCCCCCAAGGACTCATGTACATCATTTATAAAAAAGACATTTAATCCATCTCCAAGAGTTGCCAAAGTCCTAACAGCTTCAGCATTGCTGAAAAATTGAAGTCCCAAGTTTCCTCCAAGATCAATGACAAACTCTTAACTGTAACCCTGTACAAATGAAAACAAGTTAAATGCTTCCAAAATGTAAAGGCACAAGATAAACATTACCATTCCAAAAGGTACACACAGGGAAATAGAAAGCATTGGAACCAAAGCAAGTCCAAAATCCAGCAGGGTGAGTATTAAGTCCTATAGTTGTAGGTCCAACATCTGAAACAATCTGTGGCAAACTTTGAGCTCCAAAGGGCTTGAATGACTCCACCCCCATGGCACTTTTAAGGGTTTTAACTCCCATACATTCTCTCTTAGATCCACTTTGTCCAATTTTTGCAGCTTTTCTTGGAAAATTCATCTTTCTTGCTTTTCCAAACTTCTGGGTTTTCCATTGAACCCATGGCTTCACCCTTACTTCTTTACATATTGCCCTCTGAACTCAGGGTGGAAGCTGTGCATTTTCCTTGCACTTAAAACCATCACTGCTTGGATGCTGCCAAGGTCACTGCCAGTTAGAGCAGCAGCCAGGCTTTCCTCTCACTTGGCTGTAGGTGTCAAGTGCCTGGATCACTGAGCTCTCTGAACCTAACTGTGAGGAAAAGCTTCTCTATGTCACCACCATTCTAGAATCTGGTGTGGTTAACAACATTTTGAAATTTCCTGTGGCCTCCATCGCCACTCTGGAACATGGCACTCTGTGACTTTCTCCTCCAAGGAAACTCTTTCACTTTTTCCAGCTTGAGGCTGCAAAAGGTGGATGCCTACTGCTTTCTGGGACAGTCTCAGGCCATCTTTTTTATTTTTTTCTGCTTTCTCGCAATCAAGGTCTCAGCTCTATCTTTACAGTTTACAGCTTTCTGGACAAACTCACAACATTTTAAATCACCAGGCTGGGCTCTTTGCTCTTGATTCACAGCATAAATCTGGCTAAAAGCCCCAAATAATAGCCATGCCACCACCTCAACATTTGACAACCTTGAAATTTCCTTTGCCAGATTAATCAGTCCATCACCCTTAATCTCAGACTCAGGCAAATTTTCTGGACATGGGCAAAATGCAGACAAACTTTCAGCCAAGCTGTAACACATATCATGTGGAGTCCAACAACCAATGCAGTTCTTCTCCCCAGCAGAAACCTCTTGAGCCTGGTCTTTACCAGCAGACTTTTTATCAGCCTTCTGGTCTTCTGAGCTCTGACCAGAATCTCCCCTACAGAACAGCCTAAGCTGTTTCAGCACCACTCTTTCAGGCAATTTTCTCCAAACATTTCCAAACTCTTCCCACAAACCATTTCCAAAGGCTCTTGAACCACATGGTCAGGTTTAGTCATAGCAACGACCCCACTCCTGGTACCAAACTCTGTCTTAGTTACTTTTCTCTCATTGCTGAGACAAACACCTGACACCCAGAATTAGGGAAGGAAAGATTTATTTCTTACCATTCTTGGAGGTTTCAGTCCATATTCAACTAGCTTCAAAGTGGGGTGACATGGCTGGGGGAGCCATTGTTCATGGCCACCGTGCAACAAGGCATGAACTGACAAGAGCAGGGAGACATGCCTTCCTTTTGCCCTTGCACTATATGCTGGTTCCACCCTTGGATGGATGTAGCGCTCACATGGCCAGTCTCAGTGCTAGGCAACAAACCAGTCATGAATGCCAGACTCAGCTGCATCCATGCCATGATTACATGATACTTGGTAGGGTCACAGGGCCATAAACCATAACAACAGTAAATCACTTAATGGAAAATAGTTGAAAAATTTGAGAACACTGAAAACTCAATAAAATGATGCTATTGCTGAGTCTGGCATCATTAAAAGAAGGTCTTCTCAGAAGAAGTGTTACCATGTATATTAAAGCCAAAGTTTTTGCATGTTTTTGAGATAAAATGAGAGTATCTGCAATGAGGAATTCATTAAAGAAGCAAATGTCTTTCACTGTAAAATCAGATTATTTACTTAGTTCAGCTCCTTAGGACTGAAAAGACTCCAAATTCAGATGGCTCAGAATAAAATCTTGTCTGTAATTAATTCCGTTTTTGAAATTCAGGAGAAGTTTCTTAACTTCTCTAAGTCTTCTGGTAGTCATCACAAACTAAGGATAATGTAATTTATTTCATAGAATTGTTGCCAGTGCAACATTAGCAGACTATGCTGGGCCCATAAAGCTTAGTAGGTGGTCAATAATATCACCCGCAAAGCAATTCACAGTGCTCAGTATTTCATCAAAAATAGTAATAAATCTTTAGATATTGAAAATGTTTCTCAAAAATTATTTGCATTATGTACCTTTTCTTAAATATTGCCTTCATTCTTATGCAGTAAGGTGCTATGCCTCATGCCTAGGTATCTCCCTAAAGTCTAATGTGGTCATAGCAGGGCTTTTCAGAAGTGACTGGATCTAGAGTGTTTGATGCTGGGATTTAAGGATGTGTGATTACTGAATTAGTCCACTGATTGGTTTTGTATAGTTCCGGCTGTTAATAATGGGAAAGCCCACGTTGGTTGTTAGCACTACCCACCCTCAGTGTGTGTAACCCATATACAATAAAAGAGGCAGAAAGAGGGCTGTTGTTGCCACTTGATGCTTGCTAATTGCTTCTTTACTGCTTTGTTGCCTTTCTACCTTTCACACTCAATGAACTATCTCTCTTCTGTGATGGCCCTCTGCTGGACCACCCTGCTTTTGAACCAGTCTGAAACCTCAACAGACTGTGAGCTAAATAAACTTTTCCTCCTTTAATTTCATCTCAGCAATAAGAAAAATAACTAAGACTTAAGGTATGTATGAAATTTGAATTTCTAGCAAACTATTAATTCAAGGGGACACCAGTGTAGTAAAAATGGTTTCCATTCATTTATACTATTTACTGCAATGCCTATTTATTTACTTTTCCTAGTTCATTGAATTAATTGATATTAATCCATCCTATTAAAGAACCACCACCAGATTGGGCACTATGAATAAATAAATAATTGGTAAACTGTCTCTGTTATTTTTTAATTAATCAATTTTATTTATTTACTTACTTATTTTGAAAAGGATCTCCTTGTGATGCTAAGGTCAGTGTTGAATTTGTGATCCTTCCTTCTCTGCATCATGAATAACTGGATTATGTAAGTATTTTCCACAGCACCTAGCTACAGCCCTTGTTTTGGAACAGGAGTCTATCTTTAACAGAAACATACACATTAAGATAAAAATTTCAGCCATAAACTGGAGTCATATTTTCTATGCTCATGAAAACCAACCACTAAAAATCCAAGAGTCTCATAATCACAATTTTCAACACATCTTTAGCTCTTAGAATTGGTAGAGTCAAATCCTTCTGTGTTTCTCAATTCAAATATTTCCTTTGCTACAAAGTCTTTCTTTCTTTATTCAGTCAGCATTTCTTTGGCTACTTCATTTGTATCTGTACAATATTATATATGTATGTCTCAGATAATAGATGTTGCAGTGTAGTATTAGTAAACATATTATGCTGGTAACTGTATAACACATGCAACTTAGAGAGAAAAAACACTGATTTGTCAAATTTTACCATTTCCATGGTATAAATACTGTGCTATGGCAGATTTCAGGCAACTTCCATAATACCACAAACCATGGGACTGAGAAGAGATTTGCAGTAGAACAGTATTGCATAGAATTTCCAGTGGATAGACCTTGGCAAATAGAAAGAGGTCTAAGAGGCCATGTGTGAGGGGACAGAGGAAGGGAAAGTGGATATGAAAAGATGTAAGATGTGTCACACACTTGTACCAAATACTCACAATGAATGTAGTCATTATATGTCACAAACACAGGCTAAAATAAAATAATAGCAACAGTAATGAAAATGGGGAAGGCAAAGGAGACATGAAGAGATGTGAGAGGAGAGGGAAAGGAAAATAAAAAGAAGCAAGATGTTTTAATTGAATGTACACACTCCCTAAAATAAATGCAAATTTTATGTTCTGCAAACATGTCCTAGTAAAATGTTTTTTAAAAGAAATAATACATACATAAACTCAAAAGCATAGATAACAGTAAAATATACTAAAATAATGATAAAGTCATAAATTTATTGTATATATTATAATGTACTTTGTTTAATATAACTTATTTAACATAATTTTAAAATACAATTTATTTAATAAAATTGAATTATGAACTTATGTATTTATAATTGCATCATTATTTAAAAATCAGTTTGCAAAATTTTTGGATTTTTAGTGGTTGGTTCTCATGAGCAGATAAAATACGACCCCAGTTTTTGGCTTGATTTGAAACTATCTACTGAGAAGGCAACATTATTACTTCTGGGGACACTGGTTATTTTGTTTTATTGCTGTGACCTAGAATGTTCTCTTCAAGAATACTGGGAATTAAAGAGCAATTATTTTCTAAAAATCTATATTATAACTATAATGTAATATTTGTTAAAACGTAGATCAGTGTTTTGAAAGAGAAATATCTTCAATTCCATTTCAGCAAATAAATTTTAAAATGTATTAAATAGGTTACAAAGTTTGTTTCCCTGCTGTATTGGTTAATTTAACCAAAATTTATTTCCTTTAACATTCAAGAATTTTAAAAATGGTGAAAACATGTTTATGACAACTTTTGATATTAACTAGATATAGGAGTCAACTTATTATACCAAATGAACTGTGACTATTTTGACAGTGGAAAACATTTGCAAAATTAGCACAAGGATTAAATTTTTCCTTCTTTTCTAGAATGGATGTATGTGCAGCCAACAAGAAAATCCATTATTCTCTTTAAATTTACCTTCAAGGTCGTAGAAATACAGATAACTTAGGAGGTTTGCTCTAGAACATCTGGAAATATATGAACAATAGATAAATTAGAAGCCTAATATTGAATATTCTCTTCATTTCTATTTGACTTTTCTCAACATTTCTTTTGCTCTTCCATCTTCCAAGCATCCTTTTTCCTCATATCACCTACATTTATATAAGGTAATATTCATGATTAATTAAGAAAAAAATAAATACAGACTTTTCACTGATTTTTCCAAAACTGCTATTTCTTTTTAAAGTCCTTTTTATTTAGGAGACTTACCTCTTGATAATGAATAGAAGTTAAGAATTTAATTAGCAATACTACATTTTACTCTTTAAGCTTTTCTTTTTAATTTGCAGAAGTACAGGATTAGGAATTCTGCTGAAGAAAAACACTAAAAATGATGAAATAATTGCACCAATGACTAGATTTAGTCCCTGTTACGGTTGATACTTTGCGTCAACTTGAGAAGTTTAGAAGTTTAACTGAGAGACTCAGCAGGGATCCAGGGTCCTTACTTTGTAAATATCCTCATCCTGTGTAAGAGGAGGGCACAGAGATGTTGTGAGTGCTGTCCCCACCCTGGAGGTGGTGGTGGTGGGAGTAGTCTGCATCACTATAAGGGATAAAACCAGGCTTCCTCTTCCCTCCTTTTTGCTCTGGCTGCTACCTTGAAGTGTTGCCCCAGTGCCACGCCACCCTACCTTGGAGCCAGCTGAATATGGACTGAAACCTCTACAAACTGTGAGCTAACTAAACCTTTCCTTCCTTCATTTTGGGTGTTGGGTGTTTTGTCCCAGCAATGAGAGAAAAGTAACCAAGATAGTCCCAGTTAAAAAAAAAAAAAAAAAGGACAGTCACAGATCTTTAGTTTTGAAAGTTGCTCTTACTATACCTATTTAGAGATTGGCCTACTAGAATATACTGGGCTATTTTATTTCTTTATAAGTCCACATCTTTCCCAAACATAATATACACACATACATATATATATACATATATATTTGTGTATATATATATATATATATATGAAAGTACACTTTATTTTTTATTCAATTGTTACTTTAGCAGTGTCTACAATTAAGAACCAGCTCACTAAATGAACTGTAATTATTGCAAATTGTGGTAAGCACCAGTAATTAAAATGTTGCAGTAATGCTAGCCAGCTTTGCTAGTTGCCCTTTGAGAGTAGCATAAAATGATATTATGTCTTTAACTGGTGTTTGTATTACAGATAAGAAAACCTTGAAATTCAGGCCTTCAGAATCCTTTGGCTCTGTCTTTAGAGCACAACGTGAAGTGGGGATTAATAGTTATCCTGTGAATTCAAACTGAGAAGATAGTCAATTTGGTTAATTCCTAGTAAAGTGGCTTTTTCTTTCCAATGTGCAATCTTTAGGGCATAAACATACATGGCTTCCCTATGGGGGGAAAATGAACAATAAACTCTAATCTCTTCTTTGTGTTCACAGGATGCTAATAGTGAGCTTTCTGGGTACAAAAACAAGAAGGAACTCCTTCAGTGCCCACCCATCTTTTGAGGATCCTCACCCAGCTGCTACCCCCAGTGAACTCTCCAGCTGTGCAGTCATTTGGCACAGTGCACTGTTACGCATAACTTAAGCTATGTGGATGTGACTTCAAAACAACAGTGAATACAGATTGTCCACATAAAAATCCCCGCACTATCTGCATGTGGAAAACAATGGAATCGGTGGCTCATGGTCATGAAAATGACCCACGTTTCAGATTTAGTATTGACTGATTCCATCCACCATTAACTTATTTACTTATTTCTTATCTAACTTGGCTCTAAGTAATTTAAAAACACCATCTTATTGAGCAAGACTTGTGACTTAGAAAAATACATGGTAGTATGAGTTACTATGTACTAATTAACTCAGAGAACATTCATAGCTATATAAACAGGTTTTCTGTGTGTTTTTGTATTTTTTAGGTGGTCCAGGGGATTGTACAGAAGCCCTTTCAACTGAGGTACATCCCCAACCACCATTTATTTCTCACTTGTATTAGTTTAATTTATTTCAGTTTCTTTTAATTTTGAGCCATGGTCTTGCTATGCTGCCCAAGCTGACTGAAGTTGCAACATTGCTACCTCTACCTATGAGAATGTTGACATTATAGTTCTGTGCTGCCACACCCAGTATAAAAGCAGTTCTAATGAATAAGTACTGTGTTCTATACGATTTCAATACTAAAACCAGTCATAAGGTCTGTAGAGATTCTACTGTCTTGGTCTAACGGAAAATGTAATATTAGAGTATAGTGATAAACAGGTATAAATCATTCTATGCTACTGAAACTATTCTGGTCTCTTAAATATCTCAAAGGACTTGACTTCTGGTCTTGGTTTTGACAGATCATTGGGTGCTGAAATAGTCCACCATAAGCAATTGGGAATCTGGGCAAAAAGCAAACATCAATGGATTTAAGACATTAGAGGACAGACAGTACAGGGCATTATATTCTTGAGAAAAGGGAAACACAGTGTTTACTTTATATCCACTTAAGGTTTGCAGCTGAGGACATTTTTCCAGATTGTATCTCAGCTAAAGGCAGTCCAAGCAGAGAACCCTAGTTTCCCCAGGCAGAGAAAAGAGGAATGTGAGCTTAGAGTTACTGAAGTGGTCAGAATGTGTACAGGAGACTACCAGAAAGCAAGCAGCACCAGAGAGGAGATGCAGACATCTCCATAAGGGCACCTTTTAGTCATTGTCCAAATAGTAAACTGTGTACACACAGAGTGAAACTTCATGAGACTTGGAAAATCCATAGTTACTGAGTGACTGTGATGCAAATAGATTGCAGAGGGCATTCGGCACTGAAAGATACTAGACTTCCAACCAAAAAGAGTGGAGATGGCTCACTAAGAAACCCAGACTATGTGACCATGAGAAGGTCACATAACATTAAGGTTAAGAAAAGACTACAGTGAAGTAGGATTATTCTGGAACAATCTTACCAAAGTTTAAGATTAAGCCTTAACTGTCTGAAGTTAAACTGCCAGCAAATTAACTGTCTTCTAGAACAAATCACAACAGTTTTAGACATATTATGCAGACTTTCAACAGTGTAATATCTATACTATCAAATTTCAAGAAAAATTTACTACATGTACAAAGAATAATTTTAAATGTGACTCATAATCGGCAGAATGAGAGTGAAATAAAACAAACTCAGAAGTGATACAGATATTGTAATTACCACACAGGCTTTTAAACAGTTGTAAATTTATTGAAGGATTTAATGTGAAAAGATGGGGAATCTCAATAGAGAAATACACATAGTATGAATGAAAAACATGGTTTTTAAAGTAAAAGTACTATAATTGTAATAAACCATTCAAGTTCATGGACTTAGATTGGACATTTTCTAAGATTAGTTTTAAAAAAAAGTCCAAATTGAAGTACAGATTGAAAACTCAATGCATTGTGGCACTGCACCAAGAGGTTCAATATACAGATGGGATAGGAAACACAAATCGGTGAAAGTAGGTAGGAAAAATTTCAACAGTATCACCTTTATGTGGAAGGATTGACTGGAAAGAGACACAAGGAAACTTTGAGAAAAGATAGAAACACTCACATTTTGATAAGCATGTGTTACATGGCTACCTGTATGTACTTGTGAAATCTCACTAAACTATATACTCTTTTGGGCTGCACTTTACATTGCTTGTAGGATGTATCACCATGAAAAGGGGAAAAAAATCAATGAATAGTGACTAGGTCACTTCTTTATGTGCTGTAAGCATCAAAATATTGGCAATCACCTGATAATCAGTGAAATCTTACCTACGTCTAGCTGTCACTAGGACAAATTGTTAGTTTCATCTCCTCCATTTCTGCTTTTTTACAATCTCTTTAATTGATCCTTTTCTTCATCCCACTGTTAAATATTTGTGTTTCTGATTTTCTGTCCTTGATTGCTTTATTTTAACTTCCTATTGCCTTTCAAGGCTGCGTGCACCAGTGATGACCAACCTTTTAGACTTTTGAATGATAACAAACAGTCCACTGTGGCACACATGCCATACGTTTATCACCTCTGAATCTAGACTGTCATGAGTCCAGTTCTGGTTTTTAGTTTGCCTGGACAGATAGATAGCTAAGTAGTAACTACCCTCCTTCCAATCTAGTCTTTCAGTTTATGTGTCAAGCAGCGTTCCACATGTTAAAGATACATTTGCGATGAACTCAGGAAAGTTCACCTTTCTAATGTTCACATTTTGATATGTTGATGGTAACCTCATGGTCCAACAGGCAAGCGCAGACTCAATCATGTCTAAAGTAGAGGAAGTACACCTGCCTCCAATTTGTACTCTTGGCCACTGCCAGAGTAAATTGCCAAGATCTGGATCTGACTTGCTACTTCTACATAGAATATTTTTAGGTTTAACATCCATCCATTTATGTACATTTTTGGCATGTTCAACCAGGGCCCTACTTGAAAGTCCTATAAAAAATGTCGCCATTCACCTCCCTTATTGTGCATCTTTGTGTGGGAGATGCCCTCAGAGCAGAATGTCCCCCTTCTTCTCCACCTCCACCCTCGGTGCATCCTTGCAGAGCTCTCCAGGGCTCAGGCATTCTTTAAGCCTGCTTAAGAGACTTTGATGACATTTCCTGACTTAGATAGAGTTAAATTTTTCTTCTTAAGGTTCCTTCTGAGCTTCCTGGAGTAGGTTTGCATCTATAAGTTGAGTGTGAGTGTAGATTTTTCTGTGGGCAAATAGAGCTTGCTTAACTGACAGACAGTGTATTTCTTCTGCTAAGACTTTAAGTTTTTCTCCAAATGTACTATCATTTGTGACCCCCTCTTATGTACTAACAATTGTCTTTAAAGGTTAGAGTTATAGTTTCTGGTGAGTATAGCAGTATCTGTACAAAGCTTCCTTTAGTCTTTAATGTTCATTTTTTGTTTGGGATCATGATGGGTTTTGTTGCCACAAGAACACTTTGTCAACTAAAATTTTGTAAAGAATATAATCTAAACATGTCATATTCAAATATCAAGCACATAAAAATCAGCTCAAAGTCAAATAATAAGCTTTAAAGTGCATAGACAAACAGTCTTTATTCTATGCTCTCATTCCATAACTAATTATTTTAATATCATCTATAATTATTGTTCAAGTTTGTGAAGCTTATTCTCTGCTCTTAACTAATGAATACATTTCTTAGATATTTCTAAGCACGTGCCTGTTTAGAAAATGGATTCAAGGAGGTGGTAGCAGCTGAATGATGTGCACATACAAATGGGATAAACTTAGTTGTCCCGATCTTGCTCTAGATGATACTCATAAGTGAAATAAATCAAACTCACATATGTAAATACCATATTGTCTCCCTAGTGTAAGAAACTGAAACAGTATATATGATCCAAAATCTACAATAGATACTGTGTAAGGGCAAGAAACTACTCAAAGAGTAAAAGTAATTGGGAAAGGGGAAAGGAGGAAAGAAGGAAGGGAAAAGGAAAAAGACGTAAATTTGTAGATATGCATACATAAGATAGCTAAAATGACTATACTACTAAATGTATTAGTTATTGAAAAAGAATAGTCAATACTCATATGATTAGATCAGTTTTATAAGTCTATATCTGTTAATCTAAACAACCCTTTTGAAGGTAATGATATGTAATATTGCAATCATTGTTAAATTCCTATCATCTTGCTTTGTAAACCTATAATGTTAATGTATTGGATTTTTTGTTGTCATTTGTTTGTCTCTTTTGCTGTTTGTCTTTCTTTTCTGTATCTTTTTTCCCTTAAATAAAAAAATTAAAAAATTAAAATAAATAAGCCTCAAGTCCTTTTTTACTGAAAAAAAAATATACTGAAGGATCTGAGAAGTTCTGTGGGAAGGGAGGAAGATTTTTAACTCACAGATCTCCAAATATTTATCACAAAATACTCTCCTCATGCCCAGTTATTGAACTGTGGAGCTGTGTTTTCTGAGGGTATCAGGTTAAGAGGTCTTTTCTAAAATGTTATAACTATCTTCCTCTAGGAAGACCTAGAATAATACAGAAATCATGATAGAATTTGAGATCAGAAGCTGTAGATTCAAATCATTCAAAATCATTTAACCCTCTGTTACTCTGAGAAAAAAAATTTAATCCATTTTAAGATTATAAAGACTATCTTGCAGATATAAGGAGTTCATCAGATATCAGTTCTATTTTTCTAAATTTAGAATCTTTTCCCATATTCTGATAATGGACCAAGTACTGGATTATGGGCCCAGCTGGGGTCGTGAGGCTTGCTGGTAACACCTGTCTTCTGGTGAGCCAGGTGGGGCATAGTGATATTGAGAATAAGCAGAAGATAAGTGGGGAAGTGGTTATTCCACCCACACTTTCTCACATGTCACAAAATGCAGCTGGTGAGTTCTCTCTCAAGAGAAGGCTCCCAACATGCATGCCGATGAAAATAGTCCCCAGGCTTTGAGTGGTGTGTGTGTGCCTTCACTACTGATCCCTGTCTAGGGGACTCATGAAGGGGGCGTTCTCTCCTCTTCTGTGAAACTGTGGGGAAATGAAACAGTCTGAGAATCTGCCAGTAAAGGCGAGGTCCACAATTTTCTAATATAATACCTGGAGGTTTCTTTAGGCTGTAGCCATTATATTATATTATTACATTCCATGTATCAATGTTTACTATAGGTCAGAATAATAAGCATATTATGGTGAATTTCATAAATTCAAGAGTAGGTGTATCTTCCCATATATTGTAAATACACAGGGCTCTAACCTAAGGGTCTTTTTGTGTTTGTTTTTCCATCTGGTTTGTCCCAAGAAATGACTGACTAGAATTTCTTGGAATACAGACAAGGATTTTGGTAAAAAGGTTACCTCTGAGTCAAATGAAGCTTCATCAGAGTCTACAGACAAATTGTCTGCCTTGTCCCTGTCCCAACCCCACAGCCTCAGGTCCTTCCTCCTGTTCCTGCCCATGACCAAACATACTTCAAGGCACATGCCCTGCAAGCTATTTAGGATCCAGAGAAACAGTTGCTCTGTCAAATAGGCTCACAACTTGCTCAACCTTTTATATTCTAGTAAATTGAAGAATAGGTTGTGAAAAAAAAGTACACTAAAAAAAGACTTTAAATGTTTTTTAAAAAATACAATTTTTTTCCTCTTAGAAATCTAGAATAATGACATGAGATCCAGACCTTACATATTTCTAGGGAGTAATTATATCCTGAACCCAAGGTCCTAGAAACCGCAGCTGGCAGGACACCCCGGAAGGAAACACCTGGTCACGCGGACACAGCAAGTTCTCCCCCGCGAAGGACCGCACAGCGGCACCGCTCCTGCTTCCTCGTTGGTTTCATCCTTTCTTTCTTTTTCTCTTCCTTTCTTTTCACTTCTTATTTTTCTGGTAATGAGATTATGAAGTAGTTCCAGATGGTGAGTGAGGGGCCAGATTCAAATAAGTCCCTAAACTTGTTGGCATAAGAGAACCTGCTTCGCAGTGACACAGAGTCCTGGCGAAACGGGAGAGGAGGAACCAACAATCGAGCAATGAGCACTGTGATTTGTCTTGGAGGCCATTTAGGTTGTTTATCCCGAACTACATTTTGATTCCAGTTATAGTTTAATTATGAGTATTTGTTCTCTAACAGAGACTAAACAAAGGGTAACTATTTTCTTTTATCTTTTTTTTTGTTATGAAAATTTCAGCTTCATGTTTGCCTCTCCTCTTTTTAAATAGTGTCTTAAGTTATGTGAACATTCAGCTCCATTTTTTCCCATTGTGATGAAGTCCCTAAAATAAAGGAACATGAAGAAAAAGCAGATTTTATATGTGAGAGATGTATGACTTAATAATGCCTCACGTGTTTCTTTTGATTTTCATTACACATGTCCTTAGGTTATAAAGGAGTCACTACCAAGGATCTCTGGGCATCAACCTCTTCATGAATTTTTGGAGTGGGGGAAATGCACCAAGTTTAGTTACTTTCCTCTAACAATAACTGTCAAGGTTTTTTTGATATTAATCATGAAGTGAGAAACAATAAAGATACAAAAGTCATATATTAACTTGTATTCTCTGTGTGCCTCTCTTTTTTTTTTTTTTTTTTTTTTTTTCCGGCACTGGGGATTGAACTCACAACCTCGCGCCTGCCAGGGCAGGCGCTTAAGGCATTGAGCCAAACTCCCGGCCCTGGTTTTTTTTGAGGCAGAGTCGCACTATGTAGCTCAGGCCGGCCTTGCTGTGTGCCTCTCTTGACTCCTATACCAGAGGAGCAATGACTAGTTCTGTCATCTTGGTTTCAGGGACCTAAGTCTCTTTCCTGAACATGACCAGAATCCGCTTTTTGCAACTTGTTCAATGGTACCTTTAAGAACATAATTTTTATAAACTGTATTTGTGACTATTTATCCTGACATGTCAGCTTCATTGGATT
Source organism: Dasyprocta punctata (assembly GCA_004363535.1). Lineage (NCBI taxonomy): Eukaryota > Metazoa > Chordata > Mammalia > Rodentia > Dasyproctidae > Dasyprocta > Dasyprocta punctata. The sequence continues at coordinate 19,463 of RJWM01034184.1, forward strand.
TGAGGCTCCTAGCAGATAGACAAGCTCCTAGGAGGTGGTAAGGCATACTCCTTGGGATGTCTGGTAGGTCACAGAGGTGTGATCTTTGGAGGTGTGTCCTCTCAACCCTTCCTCTCTGGCGCTATTCTTTGCGTTCTGCTTTCTGGCTTCAATGGACTGAGCAGCTTTGCTTTTCCATGCCCTTCCATCATGATTTTTCTGTGTG
>RJWM01034185.1:0-19937 GCA_004363535.1 Dasyprocta punctata
TTTTTTGTGGCACCAGGATTGAACTCACACCCTCACGCCTGCCAGGCAGGCAGGCACTTAAGACACTGAGCCAAATTCCCTACCCTTGTTTTTTTGAGGCAGGGTCTCACTATGTAGCTCAGGCCAGCCTTGCGCTCGCTGTAGCCTAAGCTGACCTCAAACTCACAACGCTCCACCTACCTCAGCCTCCTGAGTGCTGGGTTTAAAGACATGCGCCACCACACCCAGCTATGGCAGTGTTTTAAGAGGCTGAATCAGAAGGAGGTCTAAGTCCCAGGGTGTGACATTCACACAGCAGTTCACTCCTGTGTCCTGTTGGCTTGCTTTAGGGACAGGAAGAGGAACTCCAGTTCTGGTGCTTCGAGTCTTTCACACTCCCTGACAGTTCCCAGAGAGGGTTTGCTGCCTCTGCTGGCTCTGGTTCTGGGCTTTTCTGAGCACATCTGGGGGAAGGATGAAGGGCAGAATGAAAAGAAATCCATGTTGGTTTGATTGGCTTCCATTTGGAAGAGCAGAAAGGAAAGGGTTCAGCAGCTGGGATGGAGGAGAACAGCAGAGCTGGCTGTGGGTGGCCGGGGAGGGGAGGCCCACAGTGCGGGCTGGGGTCCTTGATAGAGAACAGGAGTGAGGGACCTTTTCCTTCTTGAGGTGCTAAGCAGGTCATTATCTCTGCTGAGTCAGGTAAATGAGTCCATCCCAGGCTACTGTGAAAATGCATTTCACCATAGACTGGATCTCCCTTGGGCCTGGTCTAAGTGGACATAATGGGATGAGAGCCTGGTGCTGGCTGTATAATGCATTTAAATAAAAATTACAAGAGGCAACCGGGGTGTTGGCACACGTCTGTAATCCCGTCACTTAGGAAGCTGAGGCAGGAGGATTGCTGCAACTTTAGGCTATGTCTGGGCTATGTGGTGAATTCGAGGTCAGCCTGAACTACATAGAGAGACCTTGTCTCAAAATGAATGGACAACAAAAAACAAGAGGCCATTCTGTCAAAAGGCAAAGCTGTAACAGTTTAATTTAAAGATTGTCATTGGCTCTATTTTGCTATTATGTAATTAGGCAACACTGCATTCCATAAAACAGAGTAAGTGTTCCAATAGGCTGAGCAGGGAAGTTTGGGTTTATAGACAGAGAAAGGCTGAAGAGAGGAAAAACAGAGGACAGAGAGTACAGTGGGTGCGTCAGAGCTACTTTCCTTGAAAGGTGGAGCAGGGAGACAGCATAATGGAAAACTAAATGATTGGTGAAGCCCGGCTGAGTGCAGCCCGCGGTGCATTACTGAGCAATCTCCCGATGGCCCGCAGAGCCCGCAGCAGTGATCCCTACAGATCTCTCAGGAAGATCACAGAACAGTTTCTGCTGCTGCCCCGAACCTCGGCACGCACCACTTCATTTGGATTTTTAGTCTGGGCGGGGGGCGGGGGCCGGCCAGAGCCGGAGCTTAGGCTAAACAGTAGCTTCCTGTGGTCTCTGTTAACCACGCCCAGCCCGGCCCGGCCGCGGGCCTCTCCTGCACCTGGCCCTCCCCGCAGCTAGGACCCCACCTGCCTCCCTGCCACTCGCAGAGGGTGAGCAACAGACAGAACGAGCTCATCTTGGGGCGAGGCCCTGGGAAGAGGCGGGCAAATGGCAGAAGCCGGGGAACCGAGGCGATCGCAGCCCCACTTTTCCCATCCGCCGCAGAGCCAGGCGCAGGGCTTTCGGGCTCTGAAGCCATTTCTTCAATTCGCGTTTATCTGGAATCTTGAGTTAAAAGGGCCTGGTGTCCCATCAGCACCAGGTGGAACCGATGGCACTGAATGGCAAATGGCAAGTCAGGTGGCTGCCCAAAGAAATGCGGGAGGCGGGGGAAGGGATGATGTCGCGCTCACCAGCAAGCCTGGGTTGCCCAAAGCCTGTTCCTGCCTTCTATTTTACACAGTACGGCCTAGAATTTATTTCTCACTTTCAAAGAATATATGCCTATGCCTGGGAGGCTGAGGCAGGAGAATCACCGTGAGTTCAAGGCAAATCTGAACTACATTTTTCTTTTTTCCATTGTGATTTTTTTCTTTAATCTGCAAAGCTGAGCACAAGCCTTTCTAGCTGGCTCAGACCCCTACCTTCTGAGCCCCTCCTAAAATTCTTTGAGCCTCTCTAAAAACTTTGCCCGTCTGAGACCTAGCGTGATCTTTTTGAGAAGCACACAGCAGTAAACACCCTAGAGCAAGGCTGGGTGAGGCCTGCACGCTGAGAACGGGCCTGGCGGTGCCTCCCTGTGGGGCAGTGCTGCGGCAGGCCGGCAGGGGGCGCTGCGTACACAGCTCCACACTCCGTAGAACGCCCTGCATTGTTAGGGATTTAAATCTACTAGGACCCAAACCATCTGCTGGTTTCCATTTACCCACGAGGAACCTGTGGTGGAAGTGAGCGGAGCTGAAACACAGGCCTCTTGGTTTGCAGCCCGGGATCCGCACCTTTCCCAGCCTCCTGCACGCATCCCGTCCCCAGCCCTGTGAGACCGAAGAAATCTTGGCCAAGTTAAGAAAATGACGCATGCGCGGAACTGTCAGCGAGGACCAGCAGGAGCTCAGCGCCCTCCGCCAGGAAAATCAGCTTGGGGTTTTTTGCAATTAGGCCCACAGTAAGTCAACCCGCAAACAGCAGGGAAGAGATTAAATGACATTTTTAATGAAAAAAAAGTTTTCGTTAAAAATAGCACACTTGTGGAAAAATCACAGCTTACTGAACCTCATCAAAAGACTGGCCCATCCTTTGGGAGGCAATACATCTTAGCGTCAGTCAGCAGCTCTGCTATTCCAAACTGGGTGACCTTGGCTACACATGCGTCTGATTCCACTTTGCCCATCTGTAAAATGGGGCGGTGAGGACTGCAGGAGATGAGGTACTCAGCGTGCTACTCATGGGTCATGGAAGGGATTGGGAAGAGCCAGCCGCAGGGGTCGCAGCGGTCACTCAGCGTCCGAGGCTCAGAACCGCACTGTCTGCTGTGATGGAGAAGCGCCCCTTCTCGCCTGCTGGATACCCGGCTCTTTGGCATAGCTTTTCCTCCATCTACCGTTAGCCACTCCAGAGACTAAGGTTGTGGTCAGCGGTGTGGGGGAAGGGATGGTGAGTAAAAAGGCATTGAGAAGCTGGCCATGGTGACTCATGCCTGTAACCCCCACACTCAGGAGGCTGAGGCAGGAGGATCACCATGAGTTCGAGGCCAGCCTGGGCTACATAGTGAGGTGAAGGCCAGTTAAGTCCCAGACTTACAAATGAGCTCACATCCAGGAGAATGTTTGTAAGTCAGATTTAGCCCTCAGTCTGACAAAATGAGTCTTAAACACCTTTGACACAAACAATGTAAAGCACAAGAAAACCAAACACACAAAAGTACTGCCAATCAACTATTTTTACTTTTACAGTTACCTTAAAATGGTGGTGTAGTGTACAGTAGAACCACTGGCAGGTAGGGGGTTGCCTTTCCTCCTGCCTCTGGACATCCCGGGCTCTGACTGAGCCCTGCACTGCTGCACAAGGAGCACAGCCGTGACAATGTCCGGCGGACACGGGAGCCACTTCCGCAATTTGCTCACATCTGCAGACGTTCATCATGTGCGGTCTGTTCGTGTCTGCGAAAGTTCGCAACTCCAATGTTCCTAAGTTGGGGGCTTACTGTGCATAGTGAGACCCTGTCTCAAAAAAATAAAATAAAATAAAAATTTAAAAAAACCTTCACCCTGAGGAAAGGCAGAAATAACAATGTCTTGGGGCCTTTTTCCTTTCCTTTTTTAAAAATTAAGTTACTGGTACGTTTTAGATACACAGAATGATCACATTCACCCTAGGGAAGTTGTGCCTGTACATGATAGATCTTGATTCTTCTTTTTTCCTCATTCCCCTCCCTTGGTGCCTTTTTTCTCCTGAGTCTTTGGCAGACGCCTGCGAAGCTGTTGGTAGCAGGTATGGTGCCCGCTCCCCCTTCCAGGCCTCCTGGACCCCACGGCGACATACATGGCAAGGAGTAGGATGGCCATCGTGGGACCGGAGTGCACAGGAGGGCAGCTTCTGGGTGTGCAGCTGGGCACAAACGGGTTGGAGCGGTGCCTCCGGCCTGCAGAGACCGAGCTGTGCGGGCAGGGACCCTGCGCAGCCCAGAGCTGGGCTCATCTGCTCTGGGCTCTGGCACCAGGACCTCACGTCTCCAGCACTAGCTGTGGGGAGAACACATGGGGACAGCAAGAACTCAGGTCCCAGACTCCCTAGGGAGCAGCTCCTTGTCACCTGGTTGGTGACCCAGTGTGTAGGTGGTTCCCGTGACACTGCTGAGAATGGATTTTCCATTTTGTCTGGGTGTCGGGGTTGTCCAGCCCCTGCCTGGTGTGGGGTGGCCATGGTCAGTGTGACTGCAGAGACGGGGAAAAGTTCTCATAGGCCATGGAGACAGCACCGGTACAAATATGTGAAGAGGAGGAAGCTCTTGGATAACCACACAGCGAAACGCAAAGACAGGATAGTTCCGCACTGTCTCATCTGCACAGTGCTGCGGTGGCAGAGGGATCTGGGCTGCCCAAAGGCCAGGGATTGCAGCTTTGCCTGTACACGCCAGGCTTGGCTCTGGGAGAGGCCTGTCTGAGGGACAGCAGGGACTCTGCTCCCTGAACCGAGGTTGTGTCATAGCAGGAGCGTAAGGGCCATTCCTGGGAGCCGCTCAGAGCACTCAGCTCTCTCTAAACACTGCCTTTCACTGCTTGTCTTGCTTAGGAATCCTAATGCAGACACGCAGGCTTGGGCAGTTGTCTGTTAGGGGAGGAGACAGGTCAGATGGCTTCCTCTGCCTCCAGGGGCTCGACATGCAGCAGAGACAGGGGTGGCATAGGACACCACCCTGGCCACCACAGTGACAGAGCTAGGGAGAGGTCTTGCTGGCCTGTGTCTGGCCCAGTGACAGCCACACTGGTCACCCAGAGGGCATCAGCCTTGCAGGAGCAGTGACTGTCTGGAGAGCTGAGCCGCTGCTCCTGCTGGGAAGTCGAGGGCAGGGCTGTGGATGGGGCCCTCTGCCCTGTGACCCCAGGCTCAGCCATCAGAAGCAGTGCAGCATCTGGGCTTTGGTCTGGTCTGCGGTTCAGAAGACCTTTTGTCCTCTGCTCCTTCCAGGGGATTCTCACCAGCAGGGCCCCTGCCCTTGAAGGGACTCACTCCCTTCCTCCTGCTCAGTTGCACCTCCTTTGGTCTCCTCGGATACCTCCTCATCCTCTTCCATGAGGATCAGTCTAGAAGGAGCATCTTGAGCACTCTTGGCAAGGGCTCCTGGTGAGTGAGGATGCTGGCAGCAGTGGTTATGCCAGCCGGGTGTGGTGGTGCATGCCTGAAATCCTAGCACTCACGGAGCTGTGGTAGGAAGATCACTGAGACTTTAAGCCCAGCTTGGGCTATGTAGTGAGTTCAAGGCCAGCCTGAACTACACAGCAAGACCCTGTCTCAAAAAAAAGACCCCCCCCAAAAAAAGAAATGGTCATAGTTGGTTAGAGACACTCGACAGGGGTAACACATTGGGAATCGAAGCGACAGGACCTGAGCTGGCAGCCTGCAGATGTGCGGAGGCAGTCCTACCTGTGTGACATCTCTTAACGCACGCAGCGGTCATTTTCCCTTCAACAGAGATTCTGTGCTTGATGCCATCCTTTGTAGCAGCTCCTCACGGGTGAGGCTCTTTCCATGGTCCCTGACACTTCCTACAGGTCTCCTTCTGGCTGTGAGGGTTGGGATCACTGCGCCCTTCCCATTACTGTCCCGCAGAGCAGAGGGCTGCGGGAAGGCACCGATGAGCTCGTGCTGGGCACAGGCTGCAGGGCTGCTCGGGCTGCTGTGCGCAGGGTTTCTCCAGTCATCTGTGGAAGCCCCTACTCCCCTCCCTGGCCAGCTGGAGGGATGGGAGAGTTCGCAGTCTTCTGCTTCGGCTTCATTGTCCCACAAGGCTCCCAGGTTCAGAGGACTGGTTCAGAGTTTCCCAAGGCCGCTTTCTCCAAAGATAATCATTTTTTGCTCTGCGATAATGATGTCATTTACTGCTTGCTTACGACTCAGTCCAGATTTGGTTCTTTTTCTGTCTGACTTCTTAGCTTGATAAATTCAGGAGGCTCAGAAATTCCCGACAGTCATTCTCAGAATCATCCCGTGTCCCAGAGTCAAACAGCTTCTCATTGCACACTGAAGAGTGGCTGCTCTGATTGGATTCAAATGCTGGTCCGGACTTTTAGGCCTTTCTTCTCTGTCTGTTCAGATCTTGCTGAAGCAGCTCATGAAACAGTTAATATTGTGTATACCTGAGTCCTTTGTCTCCCAAAATTGGAGGAGTGAATTTGAGGACAAAAGGAGCAATTTAGGAGAGTGTTTATTGGAACTAATAAGATAAAAGCTCTTGGTGGATACCCAAGAGGGGAAAGAAGCCCAACAGGTTTTCTTTGCCTCAGTCCTATATAGGGAGGGAGGCCCTTACTTCAAAGGAGACTAGTTCAGACAGTTCAAAGAGAAACTAGTTAGCTTGCATTTTTTTTCTTTAGTGCCTAGTAGTCTAGGTCCAGAAATAGAAACTGTTAACTAACTTAGGATATTTTCTTCCTGGGAGGAATGGTCCTTATGTGTCTATTCTCATACTAACCTGTTATCCTTTTTCTTGTGCTTACCTTTACATCACTAAGCTTGGCTTAGCTGCTTAAATTAACTCTTTTTTTTTCTTTGAGATAAGGTCTTGCTATGTAGCTCAGTTCAGCAGGCTGAACTTGAACTCACTATGTAGCCCAGGTTGCCCTCAAATTCAGCCTCCCGAGTGCTGGAATTACAGGCATGCATCACCACACTCAATTTAAATTAACTCTTAACCTGGGTGGTTGATTTTCTTTTACCCGACCTAACTAAACTAAAATACTACATTGCTGATGGGCAGCTGGTTTGGTGAGACTGGCGTACAGTCTGAGGTCTAAGTGTTCTGTCAGGATGACCTCATCCTCCAGGTCCCCTTGTGCTGCTAAGAAGCTGGGGTGACCGGTGTGAGAATCCCTTCCATCCGAAGAGTCGGAGACAGTGCCGGCCCATCTCTTGAGACAGATCCAGTCTTGTCCTCTGTGGCAGCAAAAATGAGTCCCAAGGAATTATCTCTTCATGGTTGTTTCCTGCTGCCGTTTTCAAGCACAGACGCCTGCACACGTGTCTGCTGACCTCTAGACGCAGTGACCATTTGTTCAGAGGGTTTGCCCCACAGCAGGCTGGCACAGGGCGCTGCCCAGGCCACTGCTGCACTCCTGGCCCCATGGTGGTGTCACCTTGTACGTGACCTTTCCTTTTTGTCTGAAGCTGCTGACAAGGACAGATGAGATCTTCTGACACCTTCCCCCATTTTATTGTCTTACAAGTGCTGGGGACTGGGTGGGCTTTTTGGCTCTCCAGCTCCTCCTGGAGGGCCCTTGTACACACCATGTCTCCAGAAAGGGCACCCCTCCTCCTGGCCGCTTGCAGGGCTGGCCGTCAGCAGTCAGCACCATATCGCCTTGACTTCAGTTCTCGCTCTGTTTAGAGTTGGCCCAGTCATGTAAAATGCTTTGATTTGATCTCTAAATGCTGCCTTAACCAAAAGGCACCATTATACATCAGAAGGGGCCAGAAAGGGAGGCCTATAAATGGTACTCCTGATTTGTTTCCAGTCACACATGCTGCAACACTGAATAATTGCTAGGTAGAGCTGACAGATTGGAAATACAGTTCATTAGGGAGCTGGGTAACTTAAACATCAGTGAGCCTTCAGGAAAATTTATGAAAGGGTTATAATGTGCAGCTGCCAGAAGACAGGGCAGTAGGAGGAGCCTGGGCTGAATTGTGTCCCCTGAGCAAAACTTTCCCCAAAGTGACTTCAGGGGAAATTGTTTGTGATAAGTGGCATGGATGGAAAAAAAAAGTCAACACTCAGAGTATCTAGGGAAAAGAAAGAAATCCCTAAGGGCATTTTGCCAGTAATTATAAAATCAAAATCTGGCAATGCTTTATAATTATAAAATCAAAATCCAGCAATGCTTTTAAGAAGGCTGTATTTTCATACTGACATAAAGTAGCATTAGTATTTCTGAAAAGCAACATGGCTAAGTTTAATGAGCCTTGAAACATCACATCCTTCCGCCTGGGAAACATTTGAGATGATGTCCTGGAGAAATGATGCTGAAAAAAAAAATAGAATAAGATATATAAAAATGATTAAATAAAACAAAATATGGTATGAATGAAATATGATACTATTAAGGAGGATTCATTTGTCTAATATGAAAACAAATAGAAAAGTTGGTATAAAATAGTGCTAAGTGAAAACTCAATTTTGTATAGACAGCGACTAGAGGTTTGTTTAAAAAAAAAAGCCCAAGGTAAGAAGAGATGATTCCATTTTGCTACATGGCAGAGTGAGAAGTTTAATTTGATTTTTCTGTTGTTTTGATGTTTTGTGTTAATCTCTTAGGAAATTGGTTAGAAGCACAACTTTAAATGCTGCACTGTACACCTCATTGATAAAGGACAGAAGAAAACCCAGAGTTCCCTGCCTCTGACATTCTATAGTCAAATTTGGGGTACTGAGGTAGGACAGAAGCAATAAAAGACAGATGGAAAGGAGACAAGGGAGTCATAACTAAACATTACACTTTTAGAAAGCCTGCACCTTCCAGGACCTGGTCCAGTCACCCAAGGTGATCCATATCAGCCTGTCTTTGGTTAAATTTGGGCTCCTTCCCTGCCAGAGCCATCACCTCCAAATTCCTGCAGAGTACTGAATGTCCATAGCTGAGAAAATAAAGAGTAAAATCTCAATCCAAAGATAAAGGAACAGGTAGAGAGAATCTTAAGAATATTTTGATGCCAAAAAAAAAAAAAAAAAAAAAAGGAAGGGGACTGTCCCACACCTGTAGAAAGGGCTACGGACTACCTTTTCCTGGAGTCTCCACTCGCCCAAGAAAAGCATGAATGTTCCCTGTTTCAGGAAATAAGCACCACACTCTTATTTCTTTGAGTGTGTGCATTTTAATTTCTGCCTAATAAAACCCTCCTCCTGCCTCTCACTGACAAGTCCTGGAATTCTTTCTGCGATGAGAAGTGAACCTGTGAACTTACTCTACAGGAAGGGTGAGTTAGGTTCCTTATCTCAGCTTTGGGGACCTCCTCCAACCCGGCCCAGGCTGACAGTTTCACTTGAACCTGAGGGTAAGGGAAATGAATTCAAAATCTGACAGGGAAATCTCTGGATGGCAAAGCCAAGGGCCTCAGGTGTGACATGGGTGGCCTTTCCTGTAGCATACTTTGTGCTACCCTGGGCCAACTAAAAAGCGAGACTATGCTCGCTCCTCTGTTAGAGCTGGGCCTGCCCCCGCCCTGCAACGTGAGCCTGGGTGACAGTGGACAGCTGCCTTTCAGAGCAGACACAGAGGAGCAAGGAACATTTGTCTTTGTTCTTGACCAATCAGGACTGCTTTGTGGCAGCCTGAGAGGCAGGAGCAAGAGGAAGAGGGTTGTGTGCGTGACAGGAAAGCACATGACCTCTTGCTAAGTGTGAAACACTGTAGGCTTTATATCATGGCCAACATCTAAAATATAATAAATAGAACAGATAATAGCACTGCACTGAGCAAGGGTTAAGCATTATCTGATGAATGTTTTATTTCAGTAATATTTGTGTGTGTGTTTAGGTTGCAGTGTATAATTTCCTCCCTCCCTGCCTCCCTCCTTTCCTTCCTTTTTTCTCCTGGTTATTAAACCCAAGGACCTTAAACTGAGCCTCATGTCCAGTCCACCCTCCTGCCTCAACCTCCAGAGTAGCTGGGATTACAGGCATGTTCTTGTAGTGGATGCCCATTTGGAAGAAAATGGTTAAAGCTCTGATTTAAAGTCATCCAACAACAAGAGAACTCTTATCAGTGATGTTCCTCTCTTGCTCGGCCTATAAGACAGCAACAAACCTTTTGATTTAAGTCTCATACATTCCTCCCATGAGTCCCTGACCCATCTTCTATATGCATAGACCTCCTTATCATCCCTTATCTAAAACTAAAAGGCCTCCTGCAAATCAGAGGAAATGGTCTTGTCAAAGTTGCAACTGTAAACATAATTTTGAACCCACTACAGTTGTTCCCGGAGGATCTACAAGTGCTGCAGGATCCAGGAAGAGGCATTCTTACATAATCACATTTGCCACATATCCTAGGATCTCTTATAAAAGCCTCAGTCTCTCACCCTGACTCTGTTCCTCTCTTGGAAACTCTGCAGTCCCTCTTAACAATGTACCCTGATCTAAATTAGTTCTTTCCACTACATTCCTTGTCTATTGGTGGGGCCTGTGCCAATATATGCTTAATGCAAGCTTCGTTAAGAAAAGTAAGCAGTTGCAGCCTTAAGAAGCAGAATAAAATAAAGTGCCCACTTGGAAATATCCCCATCTGCCTCGTGGTCACAGCCCAAGGTGTCTTGTAGTAAAGTGCTGGGAGCAGGTTGTCCTCTTGGGTGCCTCTGTCCACAGCCATCTGGAAGGACACTGTCACCCAGTATCCCTGACCTGGTACAGTCTGAGGGCCTCAGAAGCATGTCTTTAAGCTGCAACAAGAATCCACAGGGGGAAAAGAAATCTTCACCCATGCCACCCAAAGCTGTCAATTTTGTTTGTGTGGCAAGACAAAAGGAAGGTGCCCGTGAGACCAGTGAGGAGCTGGTGTGGGTGTGAAAATAAACTCAGGTGTGCTTTTCTTCTGGAAAATTTGTCTTGACTGGGTGGCTGGTTTGGGGTCTGAGCTTGGGGTGACATCTACCATTTCATACTGAACATCAAAAGCTCTGCCCTCGAGTCCCTTGACTTCCAAGGAAAGCCCAGCATCATCTGTATTCCATGTGAAATGGAGGACTTATTCGGTCCTAAAGTTTGTGGGATACACTTTTTAAAACAATAAAGATATTCCAAGGTCTTGACATAGCTTGCTGGAAAAATCTGGGCTCCTTACTCTGGGACTTTCTTTCTCAGGGAATACTGGGGACTGAACCCAGGGCCTCGTACCTTTGAGGTTCACATTGGTACTGAACCCCACCTCCAGGTCTGACTGCATTTTTCTTTGTTGTGTGTTTGGCCCTCAGGAAATCCTTCTCAAATTCTCCCTGCTTGTCATCCTGTTGGTATTCAGTGTACAATCTGAAATGTGAACAAAAAAACACTCACTGCTTTCCCTAAATGGAAGAGATGAAAATTTCTCCTCAATTTCCCTTATTTTACTTATTAGGAAACGAAAGTAGTGTAGTTTTCTCCTAGTACTTCAGCCTAGCCCAGAAACCTGCAGGTCTGCCCTGGGACGGCAATACTGGTCCTCGCGTCTCCCTACACTGGTGACTTGGTCACCACTCACAGGACAGCACGAGCAGTTAGAGGATATTTCTCAGGTATTTATTCCCACCTGTGGGGCACTTGACATTTTTCTTTTTTAATACTAAAACTAATCCTGTATTGTCTTGTTCTTTCCATTTTACAGACGAGGAAACTGAGACTCATTAAGTATCAGAGAAGAGCTTAGTAGCCATATATGTATTTTTTAACATTCTTTCTTTCTTTTGTTTTTTTTTTGGCACAGGGATTGAACTCACAGCCTCACGCCTGTCAGACAGGCGCTTAAGCCACCGAGCCAAACTCTCAGCCCTCCCTTTTTGAGGCAGGGTCGCGCTATGTAGCACAGGCCGGCCTTGTGCTCATGTTGTATCCCAAGCCGGCCTTGAACTCACAATGCTCCTCCTACCTCAGCCTCCCGAGTACTGGGACTAAATACTTTCCTTTTTAAAATCTGATTTTGACTTTCCTACCCATTTTAGGGCTTACTTGTTGTGAGTAGGAAAGGGAAATTCTGAGCATGGTGGAGTTAACTCGCATTTTCTCATGATGCTCATGCATGTTCTGATCCTAAAGTTTGTCTGGTGAGAAAAAAATAAAGAAAGAAAGAAAGAAAGAAAGAAAGAAAGACTCCCAAATTCACTGTTTATGTATTGATTCTCAGTGAAGCAGTTTCCCCAAACTCTTCATATGCACATTTTCAAATACAGCATCTTAAGGAACAGTTGTATATCCACCATAATCAATATTTTTATCATTTTGTAATTTCTTTTCTCAGTCATTTGGAAACCAACTGCAGATATGGTGGTTCTTTACCCCTAAAAATAAGCATGTGCTCATACTCAATACTCTGATACCTGATTCATATTCGGATTTCTCCAGCGACCCTCCAAATACCTTTCCTAGTTGTCATTTTGATCCCGGGCTCAGTTGGGCTCGTCACATCCCGCTTAACTGTGGCTGCTCCTCACTGGTGCTGGAGCAGGCTCTTGCCTTCGACGCTGGCTGGGGGAAGCCAGCCCGCTTCTCCACACTGTGTCACATCTCAGATTTCTCACCGATTCTGGTGCCTCTGTGGTCTGCAATCCGCAAGTTAGGGATTTTTGTTTGTTTGTTTGTTTGTTTTTTAGCAGAAAATATTTTTTGGGAAAGAAAGCTTCTGTCTGAGAGAGAGAAACAGACAGACAGACAGACAGACAGAAGGGGGCCCAAGTGGGTGCAAGTTAGGTCCTAATGCGCAACTGACGTTCAGCGATTCTGTGAGAAGGCCTCAGGGCGGTGCCGTGTACTCGGTATTCTCCACAACCGAATCTGCTGGCTGTTCCTGCTGATAAATTGCATCTCAGTGAAGCAGTGGCTGCTGGATTCCTCCTCTCTAAGTTTCTTCCTCCCCGTTACTGTTAGTAAGCAGTCAGGGAGATGGGGCTGGAAGGTGATGCTTCCCAACGATCCTTTCAGCGCTGGTCCTAGTTTCCTGTCTCACGTGCTAGAGGCTCGTTCTAGGAGGCTGGCGTCAGTCTCGCCTGCAGGGCTGCTTCCTTCGGAGGGCTGTGAGGAGCTGGGTTGTTCCGGGATGCTCTCCTTGGCTTGTAGGTGGGCGCCTTCATGGTGTGTCCCTCTCTGTTGTCTTTCCTCCGCATATCTGTGTCCAAATTTCCCCTTCTCATAAGTGCACCAATCATACCATGTGAGCCACCCGCCCCCGTGACCTCAGTTAGCTGGACTGTGTTTGTAAAGATCCTGACTGTGAATAAGGTTGTCTCTGAGGTGCGGGAGCCAGGGAGGGAGGGATATGGGTTAAACCATACAGCATCCCTCGATGAATCTGACCCAGTTCCATTATGTATCCGGCTCTTTCATTGGGTTCCCCGGGACACAGATTCTGAGGTGCGGATTTCTGTGCTGGATTATTGAGGACTGTGCTTGGTAATATGGTGAGGGGGTGAGGATTGGGTAGAAAGGGAAGTTGAAGACAATGCAGTTGTAACAGAGTCATCAGCTTATTTTGCAGGCAGCTGTGGAATTGGATGACCCTTTAGATAAGTCCCAAGTTGACGGTTGATCAACTAAACTCAGATGCAGGGTGATCCCAGGGATGGGGCCAGCCTTGGACTGCAACTTCCTTCTGCGGAAGGTGATGCTTTGGAGGAGACTCAGCTGTGAGCTGCCAGCCCCCAACAGTTCCAGCAGGTGGGGGATGAGTGCCTGGCCCTGCAGAGAGCAGGGGACGTGAACCGTAATATTAGCAGGTGGCGGGGTGCGGAGGGCGGGCCCCCATCAGTATTTATCAGCAGGTACTCTTCTGGAAAGAGCTTCCCCTCATCAACTGAGAATGGATTATACTTCTTTCTAAAAAGACAAGATAAATGCTTGCTTCTTTCCTTTTCAATTACTCATTTTCCAAATGAGGAGGTGTGTAATTTAGTTATACCCACTGTCATACCCATTTTTGCCTTTATGGACTCTTTCTTCTGTAAAAACATTGTTTTTATAAACTATGTTAATATGAGGGCAGACAAGCATAATCTAGTCTAGATTCATTATTATATTTAATAATCACTATTTTATTCATTATTTTTCTTTTGAAACAATACCTCATGGGCATTTGGGCTTATGCCTGCTGTGCCCGGGGGGATAAACTGGCCCTTGTCTCCCCAGATCAAGGGCCAAGGAGACCTAAGCAGAGAGGGTTGGTGTTCAATGTGTCTGTGGGCATAGGGATGGTGAGGGGACTGGGCTGACCAAAAGAAGGGCTCTTTAGTTGTTACTGAATCACAATGCAGGAAAGTGAGATGGCTGGGTGTGGTAGCACAGTTCGGTAATCCCAGCACTCAAGAGGCTGAGGCAGGAGGATTGACCTGACTTTGAGGCCAGCTATATAGTCTCACTACATAGTGAGACCTTGACTTAAAAAAAAGCTGAGATGGCCCAGTATTTCCAGATCATTCCATTTTTCAGGAGAAACCAGAAGTAGGTACTAAAAAAAGACTTGAAATATTCTATTTTTAAATTGCTCTATCAGTTTAAAAAAAATCTGACTATGGCCTGAAAGCCGCCAGTCTGAGAAATTTTCCAACTGTGAGCCTCCTGGAAGAGGTGCTGTTCCCTGGCAGGCTCGGTGCTTTGCAGAAAGCCTGTGTGAGGAAGGAGCACCAATAAGCTCACCAAGGGCAAAGGCAGATTATATTCTGTGCAGACACTTTATTAAAAATCAGGTTGGATTTCATGCCTCAGAGCCAGGCAAAGATCAGAAAGCCAGGCCATGGATTGGGCTGCGAAGGACGGAAAAAAAAAATTTGCCTTGGGCTGTTCATGGCAATTTCAACAGACAGAGTAGAAGAAAAATGTGAGAAGAAACCTCTTGAAGCTGGAGCCCGTGAACCAGGCCAGGTGGCCTTAGTGACACATCTCTCACCCGAGACGTGAGGGGGTTTCCTGATATCTTGAAAGAGTACTCTGTGGTTACACTTTTTCTTATTTGTCCTATTTAGGACAGAAATGTTATTGTGATTCCATGTGTTTTGTAATGGGGGGCACAGCAAGTCCCCAATGACATGAGGCTTCTCTCATCACTGAGACACAACGCCTAACACCCACAACTCTAGGAGGAGAGGTTCATTTTGGCTCACAGATTGTGGAAGTTTCAGTCCATACTCAGCTGGCTCCAAGGCAGGGTGGCATGACAGAAGGGCATTGCAGAGGAGAAATAGTCCTTGGCATGGTGATGGAAATCACAGAGATCAAGGGAGGAGGAGGGAGGCCTACCCTTCCAGGCCACGCCCCCACTGACCCACCTTCTCCCCCCGGGCTTCACCTCCCAACATCACGTTTAGCAATACACTCATCAGTGGATTAAGCCAGTAATTAGTATCATGTCCCATAATCCAATTGCCTCCCACAAACCCTACCTCTGAACTCATGAGGCTTGGGGCAGGGGGACATCTAGATGTAAACCATAGCATTTCCCTTTCCCCCGCCTCCTGCCATCTCTAGATTTCCTTTCCATACAGCTCCTTGTTTCCTATTCACTAGCTTTTATTTTGCTCTTTAAATTATTTATACATTGGGTTTCTCATAGTGGAGAAACTATGTGATATTTGAACTGGTGTGTCTGATTTGTTTTACTTAACCTTATGGTCTCAAGGTACATCCATTTTCCTACAAATGGCTCAAAAAAACTCAAAAAAAAATCAGACTCCCTCCCCTAAATAAAAGACCAGATCAAAAGATGGGCAACTGGAATGAACAGGCCTTCATTTCTGCCCTTGGACTGCAGTTGTTGTGTAGAGGAAGATTTTGGTAAGAACCACGTGCTGACACCGAGCACTGAGGTGAGAGCCTCGCTCTGGTCAGTGGGTTTTGTTCCTGTTTGTTTGTTTGTTTGTTGTGGCTTGTTTTTGTATTATTGGGGGTCAAACCCTAGGTCTCTCACAGGCTGAGTGCTCTACTCCAGATCAATCACATCCCCAGACTTCCTTCCTTGCTTCCTTTTTCTCCCTCCTTCCCTCCCTCCCTCCTTCCCCCCCCCTCCGCTTTCTTGACAAGGTCTTGCTAAATTGTCCAAGCTGGCCTTGAACTCACAGTCCTCCTGCTTTGACCTCCCACACAGCTGGGATTATAGGTGTGGGCCACCACAGACCTAGTTTGGGTTGTTTTTTAAATTTTAAAATTTTCATCTTCTGTCAAAGGGTCGACCAGGCCAGTGAGTCATCCTTATTATTATTATTTTTTTAATCAATAAAGAGCTGGGAGTTTGGCTCAGTGGCTTAAGCACCTGCCCTGGCAGGTGCGGGATTGTGAGTTCAATCCCCGGTGCCGCAAAAAAAAACAAAAAACAAAAAACAAAAAACAAATCAATAAAGAAATTGCAACCCAAAGCAGATAAGAAACTTGTTGGGGTCTTTCTAATCTAGAGTCTGGGTGCCGAAAATAACAAGAGGAAGCCAGAGGAAGCCCATGGCTACCGCCCAGGGAGACCTCGATCCTGTGGTCAGGGCTGCGTGGCAGGCGAGTGCGTCTGCGGGCCCAGCTCCTCGGAGTGCAGCCCAAGCTGACTCCCCGGGCCCACCGCTCCTCTGTCTGCCGCTCTGCTTCTGAGCGCATGGCATTCCTCAGCGGGGCCCACTGGCCTCAGATCAAATACCTCACTGCACCCCCCGTGGGTCCCTGCCTGCTCTGGCCCTGCCTGTCTCTCTCACTTTCTGTCCCTTCCCATCCAGGAGCAAGACCAAACCACTCACTACTTCTGGGGCCCAAGGCCTACACTCCCCCAGGCCTGTCCACGCCGGGCCTCCTCCACGACTTGTGCTCTAGGTCCTGCAGCACCTAGGCTGCACCATCATTGTCCCATCACCCATGTTCAGTGCTCATTTGGAGACTGCACGTGAGTAAAGGGGCCACAAGTGTCTCATTGGGAGCTGCGCGAGAGCAGACCTGGCTGGGGGCAGACAGTGGGGGAGAAGGATGGGAACCTGACTGAAAGGGGTTAAGGGAGTGGAAAGAGTCAAGCACAGTGGCACACATCTGTGATCTAAGCACTGGGGAGGCTGAGGCAGGAGAATCACCTCAGTTCAAGTTTGAGGCCACCCTGGTCTACATAGTGAGTTCAAGGCCAGCCTGAATTACACAGCAAGACCCTGTCTCAAAAATATCAAACAGAGGGAGGAATGAAGAGAGAGAGAGAGACAGACAGACAGACAGAGAGACAGACAGACAGACAGAGACAGAGAGAGAGAGAGACAGACAGAGACAGACAGACAGAGAGGAAGAGAAGAGCTAAAATGTGTGATTAAACACAATCCATTCAATCCACTTTGCTATAAAGGGGCACAGGAAGTGGACTAGGATCTTGACGGGGAAGTGGAGTTAAGAGAGCTGGTTAGTCTTGGGTGTTGGTTTGGCTGGGTTAAGAGAATGGCAGAGAGGTACCTGGGCAGTGAGGGCACTGGCTGCATCAGTGAGTGAACCTACTGATGAGTGCACAGCTGAACAGGCTGTGGGGAGGTGGGTTCTAACTGAAACAAGGCAGTCATGGATTAAGTAGTTTGTCCAGCAACAGAAAAGTTGATGAATGAACCAACACTTTCTTAATTTTTGATTTTGAGAACAAGGTCTTGCAGCAATACTCAGGCTGCCTTTGGATTTGCAATCCTCCTGCCTCAGCCTCCTGGGTAGCTGGGATTATGAGTTTGCACCACTGTGCCGTACAAGGGGTCAGTCAGAGTTGTAAAAGTTTTATTTATTAGAACATGTTTGGGATATGTACTGACTACTATCATTATAGGTGTTTGGCACATGTGCATGACACACCTTAATTTTTCTTATATTCCTTTTCCTTCTTGGCCTCGCTTCTCAGTCTCTCAGTCCCCTTCTAATTTGCAATTCTTTTATCTATCTTTTGTTTTGCTCTTTATTTATACTTTAGATGCAGTGTATGAGAGAAACCATGCTATAGTTAGGCTTGTGTGTGATTTATTTCATTTACCTTGATGGTCTCCAGGTGCATCCATTTTCCGACAAATGACTCAGGTTTGTTCTTCTTTACAGTAGAGGAGCACTCTACTGTGTATAAGTACATTCCTCCATCCATTCATCTGTTGACGGACATGTAAGCTACTCCCAAGATTCACTTATTATGAATTGTGCTGATACAAACGTGGGTATGCATGGGTCACTGTAATGTGATGACTTCACTCTTGTGGGAAAATAACAAGTAGAGGGGGAGCTGGGTCAAATGGAATTTCTATGTTGAGTGTTTTGAGAAATCTCCACCCTGATTTCTATAGTGGTTGTACTAGTTTATACTCCCACTAACAACGTAGGAGGAGGGTTCCTTTTCTCCCACGGCCTCACTAGCACTTGCATTTTGTTTTGTTTTGATTTTTTGATGATTGCCGTTCTTCTTGGGGTAAGGTGAAATCTCAGTGTTTTTTTGATCTGCATTTCTCTAACGGTCAGTGGCGTTGAACACTTTTTCATGTATATATTAGCCATCTATATTTCTTCTTCTGTGAAATATCAACTCATTTCATTTGCCTTTTTTTTTTGCACCGGGGATCGAACTCACAACCTTGCACCTGACAGACATGTGCTCAAGCCACTGAGCCAAACTCCCGGCCATTTGCCATTTTTTGATTTGGTCTTTTATTTTTGGAGCTCCATTTTTTTTGAGCTCTGTATATATTCTAGATATTATTCCTCTGTCTGAGATGTAGCTGGCAGTATTTTTCCCATTCTGTAGGTTGTCTCTTTACTCTGTTGGTTGTTTCCTTGGCTGTACAGGAACTTTTTAGTTTGACGTGATCCCATTTGTTGATTCCTGGTGTTATTTCTTGTACAATTGGAGTTCTGTTCACACTTACCTGTGCCTATGCTTTCAAGAGATTTTTACCTCTGTTATCTTCCCGCAGATTGTTTCTGCTTTAACATTTAGATCTTTGATCCTCTTTGATTTTAGTTTAGTACATGATGAGAGATACGAGTCTAGATTCAATCTTCTGCATGTGGATAACCAGTTTTCCCATCACTGCTCACTAGAGGCTGTCTTCCTGCCAGTGTATGCTTTGGCCTCTTTGTCAAAGGTCAGGCAGCTGACTGTGTCTGGGGCTGCTTCTGCTAAGGCATCAGTCTCAAAGGCAGTGTGAGTGGCATCTGCAGTACCAGAGGTGGTAGGGAACCCAGGCTCCAACACCGGAAGGGGAGCCTTAGGTGAACTGGAACAAAGTTACCTGGTGGGGTGAGGTGGGGCGGGGTGGAGGGAGCAGAGTAGAGAAAGAGGGGAAGAAAGAGGGACAGCACGTGCACAGGAGTGGGCCGTGGGAATGCTGGGAAACAGGAACACCACCCGAGCTTACAGTCCCCACTTTAAAGTGGGGCCATTGGCATAGTCAAGTGTGTTGCTCTCACTGAATTAGTCGCACAGGTACCTGCTCGGAACATGTGGAAAAAGCCATAGTTCTGTCTCACTGTAGGTGGTTTAGCAGGCCCTGGACCAGTGGTTTCTTATTCAGTTACAAATGTGATGGCTGCCACATAGGTAAAGGAGCATCTTGTGGGTGACCTGGCGTGAGCCGCGTGTGTACTGCATGAGAGCTGGACGGACCCACTCTTGCCTTTTTGTTTGAATTATGGAATGTGATCAGTAGCAGAGTAAGTCACATGAAAGGCCACTGGGCTGGGGATGTATCTCAGCGGCACAGCTCCTGCCTGGCAAGCGCAAGGTCCTGAGTTTGATTCCTGGTACAAAAAAAAAAAAAAAAAAAAGGCCATTATTTTGTGTTTCCTAGTGGTCTTTTATGCTTACTGTCACATAAGTGGTAAATCAACCAGGAAAATTAGCATCTGTCTAGGACTTTAAAACAACCAAAATTGACCTAACCAAGGACAGGAGGGAAATTGGAGGAAAATAGACAGTACATATAACAGCCCTCCACCCCTTGCCGCCTTTTTTCCTTGAGACAGGGTCTCACTACATTACTGAGTTACCCAGGCTGGGCTCAAACTTTCAAACCTTCTGCCTCAGCCTTCCAGAGTGCTGGGGTCACAGGCATGT